>SMSQ01026192.1:417337-434134 GCA_019453375.1 Ctenoplectra terminalis
CAACTTGACAAACCTTTTGCGGTTCACCTTAACCAACCCTAACCAAAAAGAAACATCAAAAAACATTTTCGACCTTCGATAATCCAGCAGCCAACCCCAAATCCCGTCACCCGAATACGCCTAACAGTACCATAAATAATTCCATCCTTACAATCCCATCAATAATCCCGAGTAACTTAACTCTGCCTCCGGAACAAACACGAATGACGTATACAAACTGACAAACAATGCATCATATTACAATTAAACTATTTTTTTTAAAAACCGTGAACCATGTACCACGATTTTTCCGCATGCATGTATTTCTACAACCGTATTTTATTTTTATATATTTTTAGAAAAATAATAAATTGTATGACGAAGATGACGTATAGGACGAAGAATGTATAAAATATATATTATAATAATAAAAAGAAGTTAGCATTATGATACCTTAGTAAAACCCTAAAAGAGAGCTAAATTCTTTACCTTTCCTATTGAATCTATCGATTATATCGTTCCAATGACTATGATATAATTATTTCAACGCTCCTGCTAATTGTACAACCCTGCCACTTTTTTTCTACCAACTCGAAACATACGTTCTCCATCAGCGGCAACGAAACGTTTCACAATTCCTGCTTAAAGATCTTGTTTAAAAACAATCCCCCCGGCAAGTACCTTGGAATTCCTTCTGATTCGGCACATCGTTTGCCATTGTCGCCAGATCGAGTCTCTTATTTCTTAAGCCGTGAAGCGTAACGGCATGCCGGAGCATCGTTGGAGGAATTCCTTTTGAGCTACACACCGTGAACCAGCGCGTCCGTTTGTCAGCGTTACGACACCACGGCGTCGGGGTGCAGCTTTAAAAATGCAGGTCCACTTTGTGCCGCGGTGTCCGTTTAAGCATCGTCCAACGTGCACGTGTGTCAAACCGTGCGCGTTTGCTCTTTTCTTCTTTATTCAACAGCGGTTTCGCGCTTCCTGGAACGACGAATCGCTCTCCTATGCTGTCTCATCGGCGCCAAGGAGACGCGTTGTCACGCTTTTTACGCCCGACAGGGTCTCCCCGTTCGAGTTGCCAAATAGTCAGCCCGACTAAACAATACACAACGGATCGTTTCGCTTTACAGCTCGTCGTAAAGCAACACTGGCAAGGAACAGTGACGCGATTCTTGAATCGTAGAAGCCAACCGATCGTTTCTGCGCAGCTTCGAACTTTTACGGACTCGTCAGACACGGAGTAGGTAATCCACCATCGCGAACGCTGACAGTAGAGCTGATTCCTTGCGATATCCAGGAACAAGAGATATAAAGTTTGCATTGAGAATGATAAGGAATCGATACGACTTTACGGAAGAACGAACCAGCTCCACGGTTACCGATGCACCTGCTCGCGCACTTCTTTCCCTCTATTCCACCCTTGTCGTAGCTTCTTCTGTCGTAGCTCCCTTTTTCCACCCGGATCTGCTCGCCTCTGTCGTTTCTTCCCTTTAACTTAATGCTATCATCGAGACTCTATTCTCAAAAGGCTCGAACGGTCCGGCTCTGGAGCGTAAGCCGAGCAACGTCTCTTATTTCTTTACTGTCTCTCTGGTTGCGTCTCTTACTCTTTCTCTTTTTTCTGTCTTTTTTTTCCCGAGCCGTTCTCCTGCCACTTTACTCGGCTCGTCACCGTTCTAGATGGCTTTCAAGATACCTTCCCAGATAGTCGTTTCTACGTGGAGGATAGGCTGCGACCGAAAGATACCGCCGCGGAATGGTTGGCGACAAGCCCAGTCCGAGAGAATTTTTTAATCCGGAAGAAAGCAGGGAAGAAATAGGAAGACGGATCGACGCCTGCATCTTTCGCTCGATGAACTCTCCGGTCGATCGTGGAACGGACCGGATGAAAGATAAATGGAAGGCCGAGTAATAGTTACAACGGCAATCAACGCATCTGTTATAACGTGACTAATGAGATTCACGGCCGTGTATTAAGATTGATGATCATTCGAGGAAAAATAATACCGTTCGTTGGGTCTGTTTTTATCCACCGTTTTGATATATCGTATAATCTGTTCTGTCAACCTTAGAAAAGATAATCAAATTTTCCACCCTTTAAATGATATTAACTGTAAAAATGAAGAACGAGGAACGACGAGTCGAGTATTAATTTATCCGTGTGGAACTGAAAATCTGTTTCAAACGGAATGAATAAATCAGCGAGAAATTAGCTTCCGGGTACTCCAAAATTGTCCCAATCCAGATGGATCCAAATTAATTTACCGCAACTAGCTTCCGCTTATTTTAATGCGCACTAACTTTTCTAAATTTCCCAAATTTGCTTCAATTTGTATCAGTCTGCTTCAACACGTGTTCGTTAATTTTAATATTACTTTTTTAATATTTAGTATCAATACCTTCGAGTTCCACGCGTTAATAACGATCGTTCGCAGCAATGTTGCAGCCTAAAGATTAATTGTCTTGGCGTTATTTACGAGAGACGAATTATTCAGAAGCTGATACGTTTGAACCGCGTGTCGACGTGTACGAAGGGACGGCGGTTAATATAGTTCGCGTCAAATAGACTACGGATATGTTCTAGCCAGGGAAACTGGGCCGCGCATCTCGTCCGACAATTTCAAATTCATTTTGTAGCTACGGTGAACTTCCGTCGTTACCGGGAGGAAGTTAAATTTCACGCGGAAACGTCCCAGAAATTTCTACCGTTCAAAAACAATTGTTCGAAACAATCGTACGATTTCCTTTCCTATGGTTTACCCGGGAATCGCGTCTTCCAGGCGAATGCTTTCGTCAATCGCGTCGCTACTTCTGTCGTTAGAGCCCCTAGAATCGATACTTGTTAATAGAAGGGAAAACTTTGCGAAAATGTCGCGTTTCCTCGAGGGGAAATGGATAGTGCAATTTTACGTAATGGAAGACGCTGGAACCGGAGCAACATTTAATCGCCTTCGATTGTCGAGCCCACTTGATATACGATTCGTTGTGGCCACATTTAAACTTCTTCCTTCTCTTCCCACTCCATTTTTTTTTTTTTTTTTTAATGCGCTCCCAACGACGCTGGAACTTGGCCATAAGTACGTACGCTCCCGTAAATTTTCGTGGAGCGGGTGAATGTCCGCTAATGTACACGAGGTGTTGATAAAACCGAGCAAGAATTTCAGAATGTGTAATATCGAGAGAAATGAAACAAATTTTTTTCGAATAAACAGGAATTAAATGAATTAGACGAAGTGTAATTTTAGGTGACTAGTACTTCGAGATATTAAACATTTAACGAGTTGAAGAAATTGTTTGTAATTATTTTGAAATCAATCTTTTGTCGTCACCGTGTTGCTTACGAACTGCTAGAGAGAGTCAAAAGTTCTATTAAAATTTTTATTTTATAAAACTTCGTATACCGAATACAAATACTACTGACTAAATCCATATTTCTGCAGACTATAGCGTCACTTGAGCAAAATAACCGATAAAATGGAAGGAAGTAAACTGGACAAGGACTTACGACTCGATCTATCGTTCGAAAACTAATAACTGATCACATGTCGCGACCTAATATTTACAATAACCTGTATCGATATAAACCAATTTCCTATCATACTATCCAACGTACATTTTTACCAATAAGAGACACGATAAACAATTAATTCAAGAAATAGCGAAAATTTTCAGAGAAATTTCAGAGAAATTTCAAAGAAAACGTCGCAACAGAAAAACTCTACTTCGACGCACGAATAGTTATAAAATACTCCGTAACGAAAGATTCTTGGAATTGATACGAACCCAGCGACAAACGAACAGAACACAGGATGGAATTGGTCTCTTTATTAGAACCATTTAATTCCAACCGATCGAGCGTCTAATAGTTTCGCGGTTTGATATCGATCTGGTTAGTTTGAGCGTTTCGAGGTCCTCTTGATACCAGTGCGAGGACGAGATCTTAACTGTAAAAACAAGCGCAGTCGCGTAACGTAACCGAGCTTAATTACATCAAGGATTAAAACTAAAAGAAAGAAAAAAAAAAAATAAAGTGGAAGCACTTCGATATTTAACGAACTTTCCTACGAGACTGGAAGATTCCTTGTAAAAGCTGGATCGCCTCGAAAAGAACCGAGACCGAAGGAAACAGTTTAGAAACCGATTCGCAAAATTCTTGAGACTCGTGTACTTCGGGACGCCGAGTTTGATGGGATCGTTCCAAGGGAAGTTCGTTTTTATATTGGAAGAACGTGGCCCGTCCGATATTTTTGGGATTAAGCATTCTTGTTTACCTTGAAGCGTTTAGTTTACTCGTTTGTTCTGGGATTTCGAGTTCCTCTCTATTTATCAGCCGATGTAATCAAAATTGATGGTTACTGCTGGTCCGAAAGCGCTTCATTGTTTTTCGGATATAAAATAACTCTGTAAGGATGTGATTGAACTTTTTAAATTTTTTAATCGTAGGACAGAGTGATCTGCAGCTGTTCTCTGCATCACTGGTTAAAAATAGGTGTCACACTTTAGACGTTCGCGTTAGGACGTAAATGGATCATGGATATTTTTTTTTTCTTCTAAAATTAAACAGACAATCGAGGTTTTCGCGTTTCACATTCGCGTATTTCACGAAACAAATTTCCACGAAACGTATGCAAAACTCGGAGAAACTGGCCAAAAATCCCTGCTGGCCGCTTTATATTTCCAACCACTTTCACAATTCTCTATTCTCTGTAAGAACAACTCAGCGAGAGAACTTTTGCTCCCCATAATGGATAGAATTAGTTTCAACATCAAAACGAATTAGACTCCCTTTTCTGAAAGTGTCTGAAATCCTTAATAACGAAAGTACCAACCGAATTAGAATTTCACAAACGAAAAACTCGATGCTGATAAAAGCTTCCATTCCTAAAAAAGATATTAATTAACAACTTCCAATTAGCGCCAGTGTATGTACGCTGTTTTGCTTCTATTATTCAATCGTGCAAGAACAGGATTCTAATTTTTTTCCTCTGTATTTCGGATCGATAATGCGATTCATGGCTATTTTTCGACAAGGTTCAAAGCCTCGGCGCGTATCGTCGCGAGATAAAATTTGTTTATCACCAGAAATCATCAGAAATGTACGCTGGCCGTTCGTTTATTTTTAATTAACTTGTTTGCCAAGAATTACCGTTATCACGTATCATTAACGATACACGTTTCCCTGTCTTTCAATCCTCTTTCTGCCTCTCCTCGGTACTCGTTTTTCCTCCATGAGATATCGTTCTATCCTTCGAGTAAATTTATGCAAAACTCGACAGCAGCTAAATGAGCCGTACGACGCGAGATTATCGACTGGCTAGGGAGCGACGACCAAAGAAGAGTGTCTCTAATATCAGCCGGATTCTCGCGTGCATGTCGGTGGAGACTTAATTTCCGCTCTCTGACGTCCGCTAAAGATGGCCGCCGTACGTTACGTGTGCGAACCGATTTAAACGTCACTTACTGTTAAAACTGAGATTGCGAAGTAACACTGGACGGTTTCAAACGTCGCGGAGATCCTCGTGGAACGATTGGATATTGATTTTCGTTGACCGGAAAGCTGTGCCGCGCGAAAATTGTCACGGAAATGAATCAGTCGGAAGAAAGATACTGTAGATCGGCGAGCCCGTTAAATTGCTTCCGCGACGATCCACGCTTCGGACTCGCCTTTTAATTAATTGTTACAGCTGAATCATTATTCATGTTTCCGCTGCTACGAGGTCTTTGGCGTTAATTGATTTTAGAAAGGCAGAAATTTTATATTGCTCGTTTCAGATATATTCCAGTTGCTTGTAGCGTAAAATACTAGAGTGTATTAGTAAATTTAATATTCTGTGTCTGTTATAGCTATTTAATTTATAAAATATAAAGAGATTTCTAAAACAAAAAATTCCATTTTAATTTTTACCATGTTCCGAAATTCATATTTCTTTCTCGAAAAAAAAATTCAACACGTCGTCTATTATGCGAGTTACTAACTATCAACGATATCGAACTTAATTAAAATGTCTAATTCAAGTAAATAGTGATATTTATAAAATTTTCATCGCTGTTAAACGCGAACAATACTTCACTGCATAGTTTACACTGCTCATCGCTAGGAACCAAACAAACTCGTTCGACACCGTTCCAACATCCTAAATAAAACACACAAAACTCGCCCTACAATCGCCGCGTTCATCTTCCAATTCTTCGATCCTAACAATACACGAAACTATTTAAAAAAAAAATCCGTCCGATTCCCCTAAATAAATGAAAATTCTCGCTTAATCCATCCCAATGACAGGAATGTCGCGTCGGACTAATCCGATCATTTGTTCTAGCGAGGAATAAACCATCGGACAAGCGACATGGGAATCAGTCAGATCCCTGACGCACAAGGAAACCCTGTTGTTTCCACGCGACAGACATGCACGTTTATCCGACAGGCATTAATTGTCTGTTACCTCGTTCACCTCGCCTTGTTTCATCTTTCTTCGGCGCGTCCGCTCTCGACGTGGTGCGAAATTCAAACGTGGATCAATCGAACGGAGAAAACCGTGGAAACAGTGGAACGGAGACAGACAGCGAGTGTAAGCAAGACTTGGTTCTCGCGTTAGTCACCCTTGGGTCGCTCCAGGGGAAAATCACTGCGTCAGTTACGAAGAAGTCGCGCACGTCGTGCCTTTATTTTCGCAAATCCCTCAGGAGCCTTCCGAGGGTAAATCGGTGGAATTTTTCCAAGGTTCAAAGAATTGTGTATTCTTCTCCAGATTGTTCGCGTGTACGTGGAAATAGCGGCACGCAGACGCGTCCAAAAGTTATTCGAAACAGCGTGTTCCAGGATAAGCAATCATTCGCTGGAGAAACGACGCAACTGGGTGGAAGGTTTTATGTACCATCCGATGCGTTGGCTTGAATATTTTATTATTAGAAGGATTCTAAGGTCCGAGGAGTTTGAAAAGGTGAAGAACGTGGACTTGGTAAATTGTAAGGATACCAATCGAGTCGGTGGATTGGAATTCGAGTTCGGATTTTTCGGTTGCTAAGCAATATCGTTTGGTACTCCGCATCCTTTTCTACGAAAATAACACTCGACCTGCGTGTAATTAATTTAATATAGAAACTAACAAAATGGTGAAAATAATTTTCCTCGATTTTCCGTAAAGCGTACAGATCAAGATTTATTTCTTTAACATTCTGTATTTTTACGAGTACCATTTTCACTTGTTTGATACGAGTTCGTATATTTTAATCGTTGATGGTTCTAGCATTAATACTGGATGAATCCGTTCTTCAATTTTTGAAAGTACTTAATTGAAAATTAAAGAGCTTCCGTTTGATGGCTTAATGCGCAACCACAGACTCTCCGTAATGAAAAAAACGTTGTGAAAATACGGTTACGTGATCACGCGCAAAATTCAGGGCTCACAGTTACGAGGAAAGGACGATCCCTTCGTGGAGATCCACGATCGCAGCGCGTCGTAATAATAAACAGAGAGGAAGGGTTCTCTGTGAGCGGGTTTCGCGTGGAAAACTCGACGCCAGGCTCGAAATTAAGACCCAGAAGCGGAGGGAAGACGAGCGGTGGGAAGCAGTAGGGAGCGGCGTACGTGGGCAGTAATAAAAGAAACCGTATTACGGGCACTCAAAGTTTCTCTTCTCTTGGAGTACGTAGAGACGTGCGAGGAACAAATTTTCTTGCGTCCCCTATAATTTTCTGGGCGAGACCACGCGAAAACCAAGATAAATATCCCTTTTCCCTGCCGCGGAAACTGTCTGCCTAGTAGATTTTATTTCCTGCTTGGATCGCGTGCTTTTATTCGGAGCTGGAATTCCAAGTTGGCAGGAAAAGCACGGTACCGGCGTGTATTAAGTAAAAGCAAGAGAAGTGCTTGTCTGCTTGATCACTGCCTATGTAAAAGACGCTTCGAAATGCTTCGCTTGAAAGTGCCGCGAGGGCTTCCACTTGGGAGAGCGCGGACGTATTTTCTTTTCAAATTATGTTTTTCTTTTTTTTTTTCTTTTTCTTTTTTTGATCTCTTTGAACGAAAGATGAAGTGTGAGATATTTATGAAATAACAACTTTTTAAAAGCATTTTAATAGAATGGTAGTTGACACAGGGTAATGCCAAGTGAGATGGCTTGCAGCTGTTTTCAATGGTATATGTTATGAATATTAATATTAATACTGCAATATAAAATCAAGCGTGTTTACTTTGGAAAATAGATTTTGTTAACTTAGACGTTAAATAAATTTAATAAACAAAGTAAATTTAATTTTAATTAAATTCATCGATCCCCAGCTTATCCTTCAAGGGCCGATTCTGAAGTGTCAATAGGCAATTTTTACGAAACTTCGCACAGAGGTAAGCAAAATTGCGAGAACATATGTGACTAAAAATAATGGGAACTCAGTGATTCGATCTAAAGTTCAATTATTGGTATAAATAATATATGCATGAAGGATATTGTATCGTTTGCCTGTTTCTGAAATCTCGAGAGTTAGAAATAACGGTGAACCAACTTGCTGGAATCCTTTTTCAGGCTATGGGTTTGCGAGCATTCGTTTCAATCAATGTTCTCGAAGTTGCCTAGGTAGTTTCAGTTGCATGGGCCACTGCGTGTGTTTGCGAATGCAATTCGTAAAGTAATTAGAGAGGTACATTTCGTAGCATGTTACATGGAATTTTGATTTTCTCGTTAACACAGAATTTGAAATCGCTTTCTGTGCTTGACCAACGTATGGTTCCAGCCAGAAATTTCCCTCTGCGCGTACCGATAAACCAAAAACGGTCATCGAGTAATTAGAGAAACGAACCTCTAGATACCTATCGTTTTAAACCATTCAAAACCGAATGGAAAACGATCCTCGTTTCGTATTAAAAACATTAAATCACCGATTCAATCATCCAACGTTCGAACCTAACGTTCAATTTCGTTCCTACCCAACGCTTCTCGCCTAAACGCACAATGGCGCGAAGATTTTCACCGAAGCAACAAATAGAGAGGAAAAAAAGTTTGACGCGGACCAGCGGAAAGTTTCGAACAGGCGGAAAAGTCCTGGATGGAGAACGATTTGTAAGTTAAATCCCGGTAATGGCATTCAAAGGGGTTCGTGCGAATTAGAGCCCTCTCCGCGAGCGCGTGGAAGCTGTTTTTCTAAGAGCCGCGGCGAGTTAGAAATTACAATCCTCGTCGCTCGGTCCTCCTCCATGAAAGCGGATTACCATTCGTAATCGTGCAAGAAAAATATGAGCCCCGGCCAGGTCTCCCTGGCGAGGAGAAACGAGTCATTTGCTCGAAAGTAATGTTATTATTCGGCACTCGTTATCTCGGCGTTGCCGAGGACGCGACGGACTTAAGAAGAACGTACTCGCGATATTTCCAACGGAAGAGAACGACGGTGAAACGTGACTCCTGGTGTGCCGTGGCGAGGACCAAGCGCGGGCACTTGCAGCCGCGTTAACCAGATCCTTCGTTTTCTTCCTGTCCACCGACGACCAGGTTGCACACACCGAGCGCTGGAATGTCGGCTAAAACGGGGTGAATAATTTCTGCCGCTGCGCGCACCGTGGACCGTTTTAATCTAATCAGGATAACTCGTCCGACGAGGTGAAAAAAAAGAAGAAAAAAAAAAAGAAGGGAGGCGTAAACGAGTTCCTGTGTTTGGTCGAGTTGAGAATATTTCGATGTACGGTTGTGATTGAACTTGACGATGCGTGTAATGTTTGGTTGCGCGGGAAACTTTTTCGCGGATATTTCATTTTTCAGATTGGAAAAAAATATAATTTGATCGAATGGAAATGAGATTAAAAAAAAAAAAAATATGTTGCTTATATCGTGTAGGTGTTTCGTTCTAGATTAGTGTTAATTATGCGTGCGATACATGTTTGAGTATAATTGAGAAAGTTAAACAGGTTTAATGGTATCGGTATTGTAAGCTCAGCCATTAAGGGTTTAATTCCGCCATGTTTCTTTGATCAGTTGGAATTTCAGGCATCAAAGAGGGTTTGCAATTTAGGAAGTGATGTGAAACAGTTTGTACTGATTTCGAAATTTAATACACAAAGTGCAATTATAACGCTTACTGTTGTACGTGTTCCAGTATTATGCACTTCTGTTGCTTGGTAAACGTATCAGCAAGCACTCTGGCATATTTCGTGACTGCATTATATAATATTGTTAATTCTCTCTCGTGCAGTTCACTTTTCTTGTTACTCTCTAGTGGTTGTAATTAATTAAAACAGGAGGTATGTAAACAATTAGCCATGAGATACGTAACGATTTATCGATGTTACACAGAGAACTGTGGTATTTACGTGCACAGTAGTCTGTCATCCTAAGCGAAACAACACTCAAATACATAAAATTACTATCCTGAAGAATTATCATTAAATTAAAGTTGTTATACGAAGCAACGCTAATATTAAAATCGATTGAGTCGTTTTAACCTTTTGTAACATTCATTTTAAATTCACAAGTGCATAATAATTTTTCTTAAATAGAGCAACTTCCTTCTACGTTCGAAAAATGTTTGGACAGAAAAAAAATACAAGTAACATAATATAATTTTTACACTAACTACAAAATATAAACTAACAGATCAGGATAAATATTAAATAAAAAATCAATCCCAAAACCCACACGTTGTACAATCCTAATTCATAAACAGCCAATATGTACTTATTCGGTCCTAGACTCTCAATCTTAAATATTAGTATAAACACGCGTTAAAACTTATTAAAAAATATTGTAACGTACTTATGCATATTGATCATTGATGGCTGAAAAGCTGATGCTCAAATAAATAAAATTCTGTTCTCAATAAAGAGAAGAGAAAAAAGATCAAAAGAAGTTGTGCACTTTATCTTTTCTACGCTTCAAAAATTTCGCTAACTTCTTTGATGCCCTTATTCGAAAGTTCGCCGCTCAAGCGCGTGCTAGAGGTTACAGATTGCTTCAAAGTTCAGGTCATGAGCTTTGGTCTTAATAATTTCTCTGCAATTGATTGGAGCAACGCCAGTGGACCACGCGAGCACAGCATTTGATATTTGTCAGAGTTCCTTCTGCCGTCAAGTTGCTTGACAAACGGGAGGGCCTGGACCGGGCTTCGTCTTTATGCGCGTGCACGTGCCTCCGCTTAACTATGGCATAACTACTGGGTCGGTGAGCTGGTGACAAAGTGCATCGTATAAATACATCGCGCGAACGCGTGCGGTTATTTTTTAGCGGATAAGGTTTTCAGACTACAAATTCCGTAAAACTGACGAAATTTATTCCTACGTAATTGCCATCGTGTATAATTATTTTATGAATGATGAATCATTTCACGACTCTTTCTTGGTTCACATTAATGCGGCACAATTTTCCATTCTATTAGATACCATTTTCATAACTTTCTCTCAGGATGAAAGATCGTCTCAAGATACATCGGGTGTGAAAAAATAAGACAGTTTCGAACAACGTTCTTTTTTCTCTGGCAGAAGTTACGTGACGTGAAAAGGATTGTCCGATACTGAACGTGACGTGAAAATCGCATCTATATTTTTATCAGAAGAAGGACAGCTTCTCTTTGAATGATGTAATGTAGAATCTTCGTGGAAACATTGACTGAATTGTTAAATAAAATAATTTTTGTCTCTTCTAAACTTATTAAATTTCTATAACAATCCGATTCGTGTTCTTAAATAGTAATTGTGGGATGTTGAACCGTAGATTCCAGAAATTCCTAACTTTTTTATTACTCTTTTATAAAATTTATTAATTCGTGATCCTGAATTTGATTGTCTCGAATGTTCTCGACGACGGTAAAAAATTGCACGATGAAAAATCGGTTCGTGGATAACATGATCAGCTACTACGTTCCTAGATCTTTACTTTTCATCGGCAGTTTTTTCTTTTCTTTTTTTAAGTAAAGAAATACCAAGTTCCATACAATTCATTTTAAATAACGTGTTACAAAGGTTATAGTGTTTCTTCGTTCCTTAAAACGAAGAAAACGTCATTCGATGTAAACGTATCACGATGTCCAGAGCTAAGAGTAACCTCGTCGAAGCTCGTGTTACCAATTAACGTACCGCTCTAAGGCCGGTGGTAACGGTTAGTGTTGAAGGAAAAGTTGCTGAAATTACAGCGGAAACCGCGTTTCAGAACGAGGGAAGCAATTTATTCTGCTTGTCTACTTCGCCCGCCGTTGGGAACGGAGCACGTTTTATTCGTCCACGGCAGCTGGTTATCTTTCTACGAGTTTCGACAATAGTTAGGAAAGAAAAAGAACACAACATCCCGGACCAAGTTCTGCGAACCGTACGTTTGCTCGTCGTTCATGTTATGTCTCAGTATTCTTCGTTCTCCTTCATCTGTGATTCATATTCTCGTTAAGAATTGTTTTCCGTGTTCCGTTTCATCCGTTTTGTCAAAAATCATACGGAAGACTTCGAATATCGCAACTGGTTATTTTTATTGTTCAACAGTTCCTCGAGAGTATGGAAATGATTCATACCGGGTGAATCGTCTAACGCGACTACTAAAAATTATTCTAGCCTTAGCAGGCTGATTGAAATTATCTTTTCTTAAATAAGATCGTTTAGAAAGGTTTGTAGAATCATAACGTTGCATTTTTAGTCGTTTTTTTTTCAATCGGTCCATTAAAAATGTGATAATTTAAAATGGTCACGGAAGACCGTTCGCTTTGCGTAAAATTAAAATAAATGCAGAATTTTTATCGATACATACTGATCTATAAAATATTACAGTGGACATTGAAAGCAAAAAAAGAAGAAAAAAATGCTAAAAGTAATTTCCATATTCAAATTAAAATTGTCTAAGAATTATTACATCTATCTCACACCGTGTCATAAAATAAACCCTACAGAGCACATTTCATAAATCGAACACCATCTTTAACACACCAATATTTCTCAACCACATAACATTTTTCTCTTTTATATCTTTTTATCTCTCTATCCAATTACTACACTTAATTCAACAATAATTATACAGCCGATTCGAACGATCCACTCCGAATGAAACAACCTGCAAATACTATGGGGAAAAATGCAATAAACGTGGAAGATTATTTTCTCCAATAAATCCCGATTTCTCGTTCGACGTTTCACTAAGTTTCGTCCACTATAGCCCAAGCCCGACATCATTCTTGCACCGTACACGCCACAGCAGCGTCTGGATTGGAATAAGCGAACAGCTCCCAATGGAGCACGAGTGCCGAGGCTACCGGAGAGGATAACTGGTTGCAGTCTGCAGAGCGTTTCGTCGAATATATCGTACGTGCCTGCTAGCCGGCTATTGCACAATAAATATCGGCCCTCTCGACGAAAGGGGCAAAAAATTGATGCAACTTTTGCGTCGATGTGGTCGCTGATTTTAACGACTTCGCAATAACTAGCGTTTCCATCCTATGTATTGGCAGATTTAACGAACCGAAAGCTCGTCGATAGAAATATTGGCCGGATTGGAGATTTAGCGAAGACGAACGCGAAAGCGTACGTTTGTGCTTTGATCGTATCATAGTTTGCTTTTCGTGTAACTTTTCTTTGAATGTAACCGCTCGTACTTTGTATGGCTTACGTCGTTCTCTGCAGTTGCGTGTTGTTTTGGAATTTTAAATGTTGGTAAATACATGGACGTTTAATGCTTTATTCTACGTTACATCGGAGGACTGTGAATTTATTTTACTTTGGTTATAGGATAATTCTGGAGGAAGATGACTTTGCTATGAAATATTCTGTTTCTCAGCTGTTTTTAATAACATACCGAATATTATAAATATTAATATACCAATACTGTGAATTTAGATGTATTTATTTTAGCAAATATATTTTCTAAAAAAAAAAGTGGGTCGTCACTCGGCAACTTACCCCATTTGGGACTTAATATCCAAGATGGAGTCTACGAGACTTGTATACTTTTAGGTTATGCATGCATAAGCGTGCATAACTCTGGGCAATTTATTTTGTTTGATGCTTTATATTAATTATGCAGTTTCTTAATAACTGTGACAATAGATATCATATTAACTTATTTATATTTAACTTAAATTAAGGTTACTTGAAACCTTATCGTTGAAAGAAATAAACCTTGATGAGTAGAGTCTATAAGACTTCGCTTCGATATTAGAGAATTGAGAAAAATTAGTATCTTTGATTCGAAACGGGTAATTGATGCCATACATATAAACAACGCGTGCAAATTAAAAGTTGAAAATAGTACATCTTAATTTGTTCAACTGTTTCCGTACTGCCTAAGAAGTGTTATTTGTTTCCTTTTTTTTTATCGCAGCAGATAAAAGTTGTAGCCTTAAAGGATATAAATTCGGTAAAATGAAACGATATCAAAAGCGCGAAAGTTAATCAAGAACTTATTCCCCAGAAGCTAAAAAGCAATTGCAGTTTCTTGCTTGTTTTGCATTAGTTTCGTAGGAAAACTTGCGGAATAATATTCGAAAAGCATTACTATAAATCTGACCGTTCGATAGTTTTCTCCTCTCTGGTTCCATTTTATTTTACACCAACGAAATTATACCAATTAAACTGTTCGATCAACATCTAACCGGCAAAACATAACGAAAACTAGTTTGTTCTCCATCCGTAGCGGTAGTTAGGGAATAACAATTCGTTTGCCAAACCACTGTGGTACTCTTTCATATTGCGTAGAGTTACTTCAGAATGAAATTCCTGAGCTGTTTGCACATGGCAATTTTTTTTTCTACGAGTCATCCTTTTTGTGTAATCTTCCGAAGGAAATCCCAGACTTCGTCAGCCCGGAGCCCAGAGCTCATCCGTGTTCTTTCTCGGATGCAAATCTGACGAATAAATACATGATCAAGAAGTTATGTCGCGGCTGTGATGAGAACGATGAATGTAGGCCGAGAAGCGAGTATCGCGAGAGAAAAAATTTAGCGTTGTGAAGAAAAGTAGAATTGCACTTTATAAATTCATCGACGCGCTCATAAAAAAAATTCTATCGCTTTTTAAAATTGAGCTGTTGGTTTGGCCCAGTTATTATAATCGCCCTGTGTGTCAAATTATTTAGCAGATTGATGTTCGACGAGAAACGAATTTATCTCCTGGTATATAATACGATGTGTAGTCGAAAAAATTAATTTTTTTAGAATTAAGTGTCATTTCCAATACTTCTGTATTCTACTATTATTCTATTATTATTCTACTATTATTCTACTATTATTCTACTATTATTCAACTATTATTCTATTATTATCTCATAAAATTTCCAAATTATTTAAATATAAAAATTCCACCTAATTTCACCCATCTCGTTACACGTTCTACAAAAAATATCAAGTTCTCAAATCTGATTCATCTCTAACCAAAGAATAATATTATCTACATTCATCCTCATCATTCNTACTATTATTCTATTATTATCTCATAAAATTTCCAAATTATTTAAATATAAAAATTCCACCTAATTTCACCCATCTCGTTACACGTTCTACAAAAAATATCAAGTTCTCAAATCTGATTCATCTCTAACCAAAGAATAATATTATCTACATTCATCCTCATCATTCTACACCTCTTAACACCCCTTGAATCCTAAGTTCTAAAATCCAATAAAGTGTAATAAAAAATCTATCAAAAAAGAATCAAATTTCCTCAACTTATTTTCACCACTTAATACCCGATAGTTCCAACGCAATGCTGCAAAAATAAACCACCGAAAGAATAAATCAACCCGCACTGCACCCTTTCCTTCTTTCACCCACTTCCGAATCCTGTTTTCGAATTTCGATCGCTATTGTACCATCTGCACGGACAACATTCCGTTGGAAACGGTGCACTCAAGGTGACTCGCTTGAAATGAGTATCAGTTAGTTTGCGAATTTCCAAAAGTTACTTCCGGCCGAGTTTCGTACCAGCCGGGTGGCGGCCATGGCCGCGCTCAAACTTGCATTAGCGCGATCGGGCCAGGGCAAACTTTTCTGGCGGAGTTGCCCTTATCTTCGAACTGGAACAGCAAAGACATTCCTTCGAGGAAGCGGCAGAAAGGCATTCTTTGACGCTCGATGCCCGGATCGAGCACATGTACCGTCATCGCAGCCAACTGCGTATGTTCTTTGCACTGTCTTCCCTTGGCTCGTCCGCCTATAGTCTCTTACGTTCCGGTGCAACGTTCCTTGGAACCAGCCGGTCTTTGGCCTGTGCTTTCGCGTGTTCCGATTCCTTCGCTCTGATGTTCGCATCTCCGAGAAGGACTCTTCGAATTGGAATTCGTGATTGTAATTTGTTTCGTAGGTTCTTGGGAGTTGCAGGGTTAATTGGTAAGAAGGGATTTTGCTTTGGTGCAAGGAGCTTCGTGCGTGTTATTGAAAAAGTTTTAACACTAGAACTATCGAAATGGTCAGTGCGACTGGTTTGCAATTTTTAATATAAATTCTACAAAGTGTTGGTGCATTTTTATGAGTTTTCTGCATTTTTATGAATGTTCTGCATTTTTCTGTAGCGAATACGAATAAAAATATATTCCCATTGCATTCTATATATTTTTTTAAAATGTTATTTTAAACTCTTCGATAGAAGTTGGTACACTTGAAACGTCGGTAGTTGTAGTGTTAAATGAACAAGAAAAAAAATTTGAGAATCCTGTAATAGATTTGTGAGGTAATCGTAGATGTGTTTTACTGTTGATTTGGTAAAATAGAAAAAGTTTTTATTTTTACAGTATATCGAAGAGATCAATACTGTTACTTTATTTTTTTTTTCACTCTGTGAATATTTTTGACTCTGAACATACCACAGTTACTGAATTGAAATTAGAGTTTTAATATCTGACGATTTTTTAATGAAATTCTGATAT
>SMSQ01026193.1:0-18475 GCA_019453375.1 Ctenoplectra terminalis
CCACAACGGGTAATCAACGTTCTACCATCGTAGAATAAAAAAAAGAAGACGAAGAAGAAGAAAATTATGGACATTCCTAATACACAAACCTCAAAGGGATGTCGCTTAATCGTCGAGACCAATTTATTTATTATTCCCAGACGAAGATTGTACCGGTTGCGCGTTCGAGAGTTCCCGAACAGAACACATATCGAATCGAACTCGAGTGACCTCTCGAACGTTCATACGCGCTGAATGTGTACAATAATATAAAGTGACGTTGCGTTGATCGAGGATCTAAGAGACGATCGAGTCCTGGAACGACGATCCGTCGTCGGGTAGGATCGTTGTTTCGGCACCCCGTAAACCTTCGATCAGCGATATCGAGAACGATACGTTCGCGACGATAAGACTAAAAAGCGTGAGGTTGTAATTTTTTGTAATTTATAATACCATTTAGCATAGTTAAGGACAGTTATTTTCTATCGATTAACTCGGAACACGTCTTTCTCTCTGTTTGTCTCCTACGAATTAACGAGGTGCGTACGAGAGGAGCGAATGTGTGCATGTATGTTAATACAATCTACCCCTCTGCCCCCTTACCTTTTATACATAAGCGAATTTATATTTTGTTACTATAGATAATATTATGTGTACCACGCTCGCTGTAAAATAAAAAAAAAGGAAAAATAATAATGTTGCGTAGGCGACTCGAACGGATATAACGGGGGAAAAGAATCAAAAACAAAGAAACGAACGGTCGAAGGAACGGATCGTGAATGTACATTGAATCATGCCTACAAAGCTGTTTTCCACTTGTATTGTAAAAACTTTAACAAACGGTTGTTTTTTTTTTTTTTTTTTAATAAAATGTATTACGACAAGCCACTGTTGTTTTCTTTTTCTATCATCTTTCCTATTGGCGCTGTTATTTTCCTTTTTCATCATCGAACATCTTGGTATTGTTACTTTTTTGTTTTATAATCGTTTCTCTTGATGCTGTTATTTTTTTATATTCGTTTCTCTTGATGCTGTTATTTTTTTTATGATCGTTTCTCTTGATGCTGTTATTTTTTTTATGATCGTTTCTCTTGATGCTGTTATTTTTTTTATATTCGTTTCTCTTGATGCTGTTATTTTTTTTATGCTCGTTTCTCTTGATGCTGTTATTTTTGTTTTATATTCGTTTCTCCTGATACTGTTATTTTCTTTTGCTATCATCTTTCCTATTGGCGCTGTTATTTTCCTTCTTCATCATCGTTCTTCTTGGAATTGTTACTTTTTTTTTTATAATCGTTTCTCTTGATGCTTTTATTTTTTTTTTTTTTTAATCGTTTCTCTTAGTGTTGTTATTTTTTTTTTTTAATATTCGTTTCTCTCGATACTGTTATTTTCTTTTTCTATGGTCGTTTTACTCGGTCGGATCGATTCTTGTTGGACGAAATTGCGTATTTCGATTTGAATAAATTCTCGTCCAATCTTAGAGGGATTACTCTGTACATTTTTTCCTTGAACTCGAAATCGTTACAGATATTATTACGTGTACTTGAAGGTAAGTGGTTTCGCGTGTTCCCCGCGTTATCTTGGAAGAATTTCTTCAAACGAAATATCGCGTCACGGTTGCGTTCGTTGTCGAAATTTTGCTCGTTTTCGTACGAATCAGAGTGGTCTTCGTTATCTTCGCTTTCGATATCTGACTCGTCAGAGCTGATAAAAAGATCTTCATCTTCTGAATCTGTCGATTCTATCGTTCAGAGAATCGTCAAAACAACGATCGATAAATTTATGAAAGAGTTACGCTAACGTCCATAAATATTTGACCACTTGATCGAATCGGATCAAAAAGTTATATCAAGGTTATAATGTAAATTTCTTTAAGTGGAATGAATATATATGTAATTGACATACTCTCGTCTTTGGATGAGAGTAAGGGAGAAATACCGTGGTAAACATTACATTAAGATGCATTATTTCAAATATACTTTGTATATTTTAGATAAACCGAATGTTGGATCATCGCTAATAAGGCACGTTCGATAAGCCGAAACTTAAAAAAAATTTGAAACTTTGCTGGTTTGTAGAGGACCTAGAACTAAATATCGCGCTATTTTCTTTTATCTGCTGATGTTCGGTTTTTCAGGGTGAAAACAACCCTTAAAGTTTCCGGTGTGCTTTCCTATTTTCCTATATATATTGATAGAGGCGAAGTGTGAAAGTCTGTTTGGAACAACACGGTAAACGTGAGAACGAAGAGTACTTGGGATCGAGCAATAAAACTGCGAAAGAGGAGTGTTTGGACCGAGTGATCGAGATCATAGTGTGACCAAAGATTTTCGGGAAATGCCTGGACCGAGTGAGAGAGATTAACACGTTGACTGCCGCGCGCATTTCACATGGTTTGCCCATGGCGCCAACATGAATTTCTTATTATGCGTCTTTATAAGTCTTTGCCCACCCTCAGAATAACACAAAAATAAGGGATATTATTAATAACTTAAATTAAAAATTTAATAACTTGATAACTTAATTTTTACTAAACTAAAATTTTTACTAACTTTATTATTAACCCATCCGCTGCCAAAAAAATTTGCTAATTCAAAAGCCTGCATGTTATAACATATTTAAAGTAGGACGAGTATACTCGTCTTGGCAATGCATGACACCCTGCCAAAGACGAGTATACTCGTCCTACTTTAAATATGTTATAACATGCAGGCTTTTGAATTAGCAAATTTTTTGTCGCCACAAACATAAATATAGAAATGTAAAAAACTTGAAAAGAAATGAGAGAGAATATTAGAATGTATGGCGAGGGAAAATGTGCGTGAGTTGAGAATGGACAGTTGAGGATAGAGAGTCGAGAATAGAGAGTCAAAAATAGAGAGTCAGAGAGTGAGTTTGGAAGAGAATATAAAGAGAGCGAAGATAGAATCGAAGAGTTTAATATCGGCATCAAAGACTTTATTATATTTTATCGAGTAAACTTTACCCGTGCCAACCCAACGTTCCTACGAAACTATTCTGTTTCATTTATAAGAACCGATATTGGAACACCGAAGGCGGTCAAATACTTATGAACGGTAGTGTACCTGTGAAACTATGATTTAAACGGGTTCTGTAATTTATGTACCTTCCGTGGTATCGTTCGTCATTAATTCCAATAGCAACTGAAAGAATACAAACGCTTACTGTTCTTCGTCGTTCTTTCATAATTGCGATAATTATCGTGTTACCTTGACGCGATTCGTAAAATCCAAAGAATCTGTCTTATGCATCGCAGATCGCTGTATTTAAGTTTGTCTTGTTTCTTGTTTGAATATTTTAAATGTTTCTTTTTTTTTTCAATTAATTACACGCTGTTTTATTTCATTGGAAATATTGTTTATTGTATTGGAGGTTTGGTTGAGAGGTTGGATGAAAAGGCAATGGTGGACTGAATGTTTGGTCGATATGGTTTATTGTTTCGATTCTAGGCACTTCGATATAAAATATTCTATTTGCAACATTTTTGATTCAAAATAGTTTCAGGTGAAACTTCTGAAAACCGGTTGAACCTGATTGAACTGAAATTTGGCAAGTAGCTTTGTTATGTATAAAAATAATATTTGCGAGAAGGATTTTTAGCGACTGGAAAATATTTATTTTACTATTTTAATGTCACTCCCTGTAATTTTGAAAACTTGTATTCTCTGATTTGGTTCAAATTTTGCACAGATTTTAATTTTATATACAAATTGTGCATAACGAAGCTATTTGTCAAATTTCAGCCCAATCGAGTTTGACTGATTTTTGGAAATATATCTATTTCGAAATAAGTTATAAGAAATTATATTAATTATGTTTATTAATTAATTCTCATTTCGAGATTCTACTACAGACTAGGTATAAGAATGGACCACTCATCTAATGTATTTTTGTAGCCCCATTACCAATTCCGTGTCACTCACAACGTTACCAACAGAATATAGAAAGAGATTTTAGCGCTCGCTTGGTGAGAATTGTTATTGAATTAAAATTAAATAAGGATTTTTAGATCATCTATTATTAATTTAGTTTATTAACTGTATTTAATATAAATTAACAGCTCGATATCTGAATATGTATTTATATTTAATATTTACCTATATATTAATTTTCATGTAATGACACAATGAAAAAGATAAAGGAAGTCATTATTTATTTTCGATTCAAGAAGCAACAGAAAAAAAAACGAAACTATCCGATTGTTATATTGGTATAAAAATAGATGTCTAAGCTTTGAAACCTAACCAACTACAAATTCAAGATCAGAAGCAAGTAGAATTGAAGAAAAGCCTGACCGAGATCGCAGCCAATTAACTCGTATTATTTTCTGTATAATTAAATAATTGCATTGCAAATTTAGCGATGCGATTAGTAATTATATATAAAATAACATCAATTTCCCGGGTCATTCTTTCTCGGATTCCTCCTTTTAAGTAAATATGCAAAATATATTCTCTTTCTGACGTACGTGTATTTGCAAAACGTTCGATTTTCGATCGCTTTGCAAACAGTTAGCCTGAAGAAGATTTTAAAACCAACTTACGCGAATTAGCAGAAATATATATGTATAAATATATAAATAAATAAATTAATTATACTTAAATTAACCTTTGGAATAATGTGTTTATCCTATCCTACTTAACTTTAAACACGTCTTAAATTATAATAACCTGTCTAATTAAAAATCTATCTTAACATACGAGTAGGATCTACTTGACTAAAGATTTATCTTAACCTAATAAGAGCCTGTTTAACGATAGATAACTAAAAATGACCTTCCTAGCTGTGTATTTACTTCAATTTAAATACTACTTACCAAACGGTAAACATGAAAAAACGAAAGGATTTCGTTTATGTCTTACCTATATAAAAATCTAAAGGGATATTAAAAAAAAAGGAACGATTCTTTTTCCATTGGTTCCACAATATTTCCTGAAACAAACCCAAAATTACGACTTAAGTCTATCCTACGTATGTAACAAAAATCGAAAGGAAGAGCCTGTCTGTCTAAAGATCTATCTTAACCTCATAAGAGACTGCCTGGCCATAGATATATCTTAACTTTAAAATGATCTTCCTAATTATGTATTTAGGTCAATTTAAAAAAATATGGAGTTTCATTTATGCCCTACCTATGTAAAAATTTAAAGGGATTTAAAAAAAGGTGGAAGTTATGCGATGAATCTTCTTTCAATGGACCCATAATGATTCCTGAAACAAACTCAAAATCATAAAAGATTAAAATATGCATACATTAAAATTAATAATGAAACTATCATGTAACCTATTATAATTTGATAAGAGAAGAAAGCTAACTCAAAATATTCGCGATATTTGAAATTCGCAACACTATGAAATTGATCAAAGACAAATATATTTATAATTTAAAATACTATTCAGAAAAAAAGAAAGAAACGCGAAAATTATTATCGCAACGCTAACAACAAACTACTCGAGTGTTATTCTCGAAGCAAATAAACTTTAATTCGTAATAAAAAATTGAAAAGAACGATCGCGAATTCATTACTCGCAACGCTAAAAGCAACCACGATCAGTATTTCTTCGCAACTCTAATTAAAGACCCGTAATCTTTATTTATTCGCAACTCTAATTTAAAATCGTACTCTGGAACCATTCCCGACTACAATTCAAATCACGATCTTGTACATTTTCGCAACTCTATTCAAACCGTGATTAATTATGCGCAACGCTAAACAAGAATCCCCGAATTTACAAAGGGAGGAGGCTTACTGCATCTGAAAAGAAAATCTACGCATGCAAACGAGCACAGTAACAAAGTAGTAACAAGAATGGCCCGCCATCCGAAAGAATCCTTTCGAATTCTTTTAAATGGAGAACCATTAGTAGTTGCCCATGACAACACACAGTTACTCACAAACTTGAACGTACACTTATGTTGATAATGTAAATTGACACGATAATGAATCCTGCCAATTTACGCTACCAACATAAGTGTACCCTCAATTTTTCGAGTAACCGTATGTCTGGCCTCTTCGGCATACAGCCTCTTCTTTTCTTCGGGCGCCATGCCCGCTGAAACTTAAATCTAGGCTCGAGATTCCCTGATAACGGAAACCAAAAAATAACTTACAAAGGTGAACCGAAAAAGTAAAATCGCGGAACCTGTATGGAACACACGTGGACGACCAACGATCACGAGAATCATTGTCCGTGCACACGTGCAGAACCTCGAGCAAGAAAACGTTCGTTTCGGGGCCCAACTCGCGACCACGACCGCGACGGCGACGCAAGCCGCCAAATTCGAAAAATCAACCTGGTGAAATCGAAGGCAAATGGCATTCCCCATTCGCGACGATATTCACCGTTGATCGATCAAATTAGATTTCCTGAAACAGGTTGGTCACGCGAAAACGAGCCTACCCGATCGGAGACTGTGACCACCCTGCCCGGCCCTACCTACTTATAATTAACAATCACGCCAGAAAGTATGCTACCTGTCCTCTCTGTTCCTATATTTAAAAAATGGCAAAACAGGCACACCAACACATTCACTCCACGGTTCTCACGCAAGAACCCGGGCGCAATATCCTACGCTAGAGAGAACGTCCCGGGACGCCTCCGACACCCGAGTTCCGGCACACAACCTTGCACACTCTAATGTACGTACCATTGTACTGAAATCGGCTGACAAAGGCTAGCGACCATTGCGTTTAACGCGATAAAAACACGCGTCTACTTTTATCTTAAATCGAACTATTTTTAATTTAGAACTAGATTAAACGGTACCAGATTTGGTACCATTTTATTGTAGTTTAATTATGAGTCGAATCGAGGATCCGACTTTGATGCATTTACTTTATTGTTCTACTTGATAGTAGATTTGTAATGTTATTGAGATAAATACAATTCATAATTGAAGAGAGCGATATAATTATTTGTGTAAAATTTGACTCTGAACGACGCAATTCCACAGCCTAACCACACACACTGTGTGGAAAGTACGTCGTGCACGATACACTAACGCATTGTCAGCCGCTAATGAATTTGATTATTACTTATGAACTAGGTTCATCGTGCCGATCGCCATTCGCTCACTCAAGTAGCACCTGGGCACGTGAGTGAGTTCCTGGCAATGGATACGGAAGGGGTTAAATCTGAAAATCCTCGACTAAAAAAAATGATTAGTAAATATATCACACTTTTAACGGACTGATACTCTGGTTCTCTTATTTTACTTCAAATCAAAATAACTTTACTTTATTACTTGAATTTAATTGGATTACTGAAACTCTAAGCAATGATCTGACAGTGAAAAGTTCATTTATTTGTTAAGAAATAGTGAATTTAATTTAAGACACTATATGACACTATAATATTAAGTGAAACATCCTTGGATGATTCCTTTATCAAAGCACAATTTCTAAAACACAAAGGTTTCAAACCTGTTGCTTTGATTCAGAAATCTACCATTCGCGAAATGTCTTCTTGTACATTGAATTTTATATCTTTCTCGTAGGGAAATTGCTAACAATAAGCATTAATATTTTTGTACATCAAATTGTGCAGAATTCGTGATTCGATACACTTCTGTTAAGTAGAAAATGAAGTTAAATTTATTATATTATATATTATCATAGAAATAGTAATACCAACAGTGATTAACATTGTGCAATAATAATAATAATTTTCAATGCAATTAAGTCGGAGGGTATCCAACTTCTATACCATGAAACATTCTTAAATAAAATAATTCTAAAAATAATGAACCATTAAAATATTAAAGTATTAAAAGATTTCATTCATTTATAGACATTCATATGGACGTTATAATTTTTATAAATATAAAAAATATTTGGAGAAATTGATTTTAATTAATTAAATGCTTAATATAAAAAAAAACGCGATGTACAAGAAGCCCTAACCATACCTAATGAATAAAACACAATAAAAATACAAATAATGTTACTACTCATGGGTATAACGTATACCCATGGTCACTGTGCTCGCGAGAGATTTATGTAATACAACCAGTCACCCGTGCCGATTCGGATCTTTCATCCTACGGCATGATTGAGTGACCGGAGGAACCAAAATGCGTGCGACTCACCAATAGATGCGAAGTCGTCCTCTCAAGGGGAAGCCATCCTGTCAAGAGCGAGTCGTCCAGCCAAAGGGAAGTCATCTGTAGACATAAAAAATAAATAAATAAAATACTTTGATTTGAAAATAAGAATGTATGAAAATAAATTCCAAAATTGTATCCAAATAAATTATTTCCAAGTGATTTTCTTTCGAGACATATGATTGTTCCGAATAAAAGTTTGCTTAAAAGATTATTTATAGAATAAAAATTCGATTTAATTAATTGTTCGAATAAAATATTCTCTTGATAATGTCCATACCTGCTCGCAACCAGGGGAAGGCGTTCTGAAGTCATCGTTTAAACCCATGGGTGGAAATGGAAACTGGAAACCTTAAAAGAAAACACAGAATATTATTATTCGTTCCTGAAGTCATAGCGTTAATTAGTTGAAAACTTAGACTTTAAAACGGAAACAGTAATTAATATTTCTCGGTAAATAAATAAGAAAAAAGAAAAAAAAAAAATTGGAGCAAAGTACAAAGTGCAGAGTTAATTAAAACATAAAATGCAAAGATACTTACAACGTGGGCCTCTGGAGCCGCGCGAGATTCCTCCCAACCAGCACTGACTCTAATACCGGTTACGAACATTTTAAATGAAATAAAAAAAATTAAAAAATAAAAGACTATCTAAACACGACCGTGTAATTATAATCGGAGAACAAACACTGATTCTACTTTCGCGTATAAATCTACTTAATACAATTTATACGCAGCAACACTGACTCCAATTCCCTAATTGACTACTATGATTAATTTACGTAGAGCTAGTATGTTCTAACAAATAATAAAAAACTTTTACAAAGCAAACACTGACTCTACCAACCGCATTGCGCGCGGTCACGAAAAACCTGTGAAAGAAAAAGAAGGGAGGTTAAAGAATGAATTGAAACAATTTTTGAATATTTATCTACCAATTAACCCGACTCTGCATCGAAAACTGTTACTATAAATGTGCAAATATAGCTTTATCTTGCAAAATGTTTGTAAATTATCATGTTTAATGTTGTAACAAATCGTTGAGAGTATTCTTTATTAGAGAAGTGTGAAAATTAATAAATAGTAGACTGTTATAACAATATATTCGTAGTATGCAACGGTTTTTGAGTATCCTTTCGAAGGTGACGAAGGGTGGTATATGTATAATGGGACGCTGGTATCCGACCGATATCATTTTTGGTTTGGATCTCGTCGAGGAAGGATCGGAGATTTTACTAAGACGATTCTCGGATTCCGTTACGATGCATTTTGGACGATGGACGTTAGATTTTGAGCGATTGACGTTGGACGATAGACGTTGAACGATGGACGATCGTTATCGGTTAGCGTTTCTACCTAACTGTTAACCATTCTATTCTCGTCGATGGACTTTGAAGAATTAAATTGTACGAATATTCATTTATCTCGTCTAAATTTCAATATTGTAAAATGAATAGAATACCGACTTTGCCTTTCGGTTTCTATTCTATTTTCGCTAATTGGTAATCATTCTATTCTCATCGATGGACATTGAATATTCGTGCAATTTAATTATTCATTTATTTCGCCTTAATTTCAATATTTAAAAATGGAGAGTATACCGACTTTGTCTTTCGGTTTCTATTCTATTTTCGCTAATTGCTAATCATTCTATTCTCATCGATGGACTTAGAAGAATTAAATTGTACGAATATTCATTTATCTCGTTTAAATTTCAATATTCTAAAATGAATACAATATCGCTTTGTCCTCCGGTTTCTGATTCTATTTTCGCTAACTGCTAATCATTTTATTCTCATCGATGGACTTTGAATACTCGTATAATTTAATTATTCATTTATTTCGTCTTAATTTCAATATTTAAAAATGGAGAGTATACCGACTTTGTTTTTTGGTTTCTATTCTATTTTCGCTAACTGCTAATCGTTCTATTTTCATCGATGGATTTTGAATATTCATATAATTTAATTGTTCGTTTATTTCGTTTAAATTTCAATATTGTAAAATGAAGGATATATCGACTTTGTTTTTCGGTTTTTATTCTATTTTCGCTAACTGCTAATCATTCTATTTTCATCATTGGTCTTTGAATATTTGTATAATTTAATTATTCATTTATTTCGTCTTCATTTCAATACTTTAAAATGAAGAGAATATCGACTTTGTCCTCCGGTTTCTGATTCTATTTTCGCTAATTGCTAATCATTCTATTCTCCTCGGTGGTCTTTGAATATTCGTACAATTTAATTGTTCGTTTATTTCGTCTTAATTTCAATACTTTAAAATGAAGAGAATATCGACTTTGTCCTCCGGTTTCTGATTCTATTTTCGCTAATTGCTAATCATTCTATTCTCCTCGGTGGTCTTTGAATATTCGTACAATTTAATTGTTCGTTTATTTCGTCTTAATTTCAATACTTTAAAATGAAGAGAATATCGACTTTGTCCTCCGGTTTCTGATTCTATTTTCGCTCTCTTTCCTTTTGCTTTTCTTTCCCATTAATCCTTTAACGAACCATTTAATTTAAATTATCTTTCATCCGAATTCGACTTAATTTTTTTTCACACATTGATATAAGAAGTGTTCGAAAATAAAACAAGTTTTCTTACTGCAAGATAAAGAAATTTACGCAATTTAACTCTAATACAATGTAATTCGATTGTCACGACGAATGGAACTCGTTATCATTCATCTCATCCTGAAATTACCATGTTGCACTCGTCATTTTTGGTCAAGCGATTAAGCTCCTTTATCACACATTCTTTCCAACTCACAAATTCATTAATTTTCAATCGATCAATTTTTACGTTACAATTATAGTCTTCAAGATTTAACCATTACACAGTTACTTCCACCGTTGGATCACCGATGGACAACCTGAGATCATCGCTGAACGTCGACGGATGCTACACCTTAGTTTTAACTACTTTTAAGATAGTTTTAAGATAGCTACCAATGTTAACTCACTTGTGAGCGCCTTTTGTACAAGAAACTTCCTATCTCACTTAAAGCAATTAGATCAATTTTCTCATTTTTACCCCTTTCGTTTATTTTCGCACTCGATAGCCCCATGTTTTCGTAAGTCGCTCTCCTCGAGTCGACATCAAACCCAACCGATTCTTGACCGTCTATCGATGCGCCCTGAGCTCGATGGAACACCACCTTTACCAATGTGGTTCTTGGTCAACTCAAGGGTCTGCTGCACTCGTCGATTGGTACGAAAGTACTCGACTCGTGTATGGCCCTGTATGTTGGACGTGCCTGCGGTTAGACGGCACGGGGCGGTCCATTGGCTCCTACCCCTTGTCGCTGGGGCTGCGTCCTACTACTAGGCCTGCTCGACCCTTGAGCTGTCCTCCTAGAACACCATCGGTCGAGGCGATGCTTGCATCGACTCGTGTAAGACGCGTCGTAGCGGTTTTGACTCGAGTTGGGCGCGAGTCACTTGCGGAGAGAGCAAAAGCATGGGGNAAAACTTCCTATCTCACTTAAAGCAATTAGATCAATTTTCTCATTTTTACCCCTTTCGCTTATTTTCACACTCGATAGCCCCATGCTTTCGTAAGTCGCTCTCCTCGAGTCGACATCAAACCCAACCGATTCTTGACCGTCTATCGATGCGCCCTGAGCTCGATGGAACACCACCTTTACCAATGTGGTTCTTGGTCAACTCAAGGGTCTGCTGCACTCGTCGATTGGTACGAAAGTACTCGACTCGTGTATGGCCCTGTATGTTGGACGTGCCTGCGGTTAGACGGCACGGGGCGGTCCATTGGCTCCTACCCCTTGTCGCTGGGGCTGCGTCCTACTACTAGGCCTGCTCGACCCTTGAGCTGTCCTCCTAGAACACCATCGGTCGAGGCGATGCTTGCATCGACTCGTGTAAGACGCGTCGTAGCGGTTTTGACTCGAGTTGGGCGCGAGTCACTTGCGGAGAGAGCAAAAGCATGGGGTTATCTCGTGTTCGGGCGCGTCGCGATTTTTATTTGCTCGGGTATTTTTTAATTTCCTTAGATACTTAGATTTATCAGAATTGAATTGAATTTTTGTGAATTATATTAGAGTCGCGAAAGCAGAGTATCAGAGTCTTGTCGAAACGAATTTCTTTTCGCGAGACGCGAAATTGACGAAGGGTCGGCAGAGTAATTTTAGTTTCACTTTGCTTTAAGCGAGAT
Source organism: Ctenoplectra terminalis (assembly GCA_019453375.1). NCBI lineage: Eukaryota > Metazoa > Arthropoda > Insecta > Hymenoptera > Apidae > Ctenoplectra > Ctenoplectra terminalis. The sequence goes on from SMSQ01026193.1 coordinate 12,283, forward strand.
AAGAATGTATTTTTGAGGCAGAAGGTTGCCAGTAGGGCGGGTCTCTTGCGTAGTCACCTCCGCGTGGTGAGACCTGGTAATTGGTATCGTTTTCCTACAAGTGTATTCTTTGAGAAACGGTACCAAGCTAAGGACTACGCGTTAGGTTTAAGATACATTTGTTGGAAATTGATATTTAGGTTCTTTTCTAAGTTTTACAAGTTTATTGTTTGTTTTAAGATTTTAGTATTGAGACTGAAGTTAAGACAGATGAAGATAGAGTACAATTTTTGCTTTCGTTTTTATAATTTCAATGTATTGTTTATTATTCAATGTATTTTTTAATTCAATATATTACATTAAAGTATCGATTACTTTAACCACAATTTTGATATTACTAACCACGACAGAAAATTATTTTTCATAATTGGACTGCATTGAATAGCACTATTAAATGATCTAAAAAAGAGATATATATATAATTCCATTCTTATTAAATAATGAACTAAAAAATAATGCAATTTTATTAAATATTAAAATTAAAAAAAATTCATTTGTATCCTCTTCTGTATTCAATTCTATTAAGTATAAAATTTTAAAAAATTCAATTTTATGAAAGAAAGTGTCCTCTTCTATCATGTAATTTTATTAAATATTAAAATTAAAAAAAATTCATTTGTGTCCTCTTCTGTATTCAATTTTATTAAGTATAAAATTTAAAAAAATTCATTTTCATGAAAGGATGTTTCCTCTTCTATCATGTAAATAATTTTATTAAATATTAAAATTAAAAAAAAAATTCATTTGTGTCCTCTTCTGTATTCAATTTTATTAAGTATAAAATTTTAAAAAATTCATTTTCATGAAAGGATGTTTCCTCTTCTATCATGTAAATAATTTTATTAAATATTAAAATTAAAAAAAATTCATTTCCATGAAAGCATGTGTTCTCTTCTATAATGCAATCTTTTTTTTTTAATTTGTTCTACTGCGATACGTTAAAAAGTAAAGGACTGTTCAGAATTACTACGCACATCCTACATAAAGACCTAACATAAGAGAATTTTTATATATTTGATAACTTTAACAACTTCGGTGGTTAAATTGCATATAATTCCCAAACTCATCACTCTAGATCGTAGAGAGTCCAACAAAACGTCTAATTTTTTACACGATCGGTACTTCAAAATATGTCTCTAACAAAAAACATCACCAACTTTTTCCCCCTACCAAATATCAATTTTCACAATCGATTTATACCGCGATACGCGCGTGGGTACGTAACACGTACCATCAACTCCATCTACCAACGCGTTACTCTCAGTTCCCCGAGGAATCGATCCGCTCCAACGATAACGTTGCATTATCAACACCTCGTACTCTAAAATAAAATACATTTGCGCAAAAAAGAAAAAAAAAAACACGATGCATCGTATTTTTACGTAATTGATACATCGTCACGTAACCATTGTTCCTACGTCCTTGCGACAAACCCACATTTCTGCATCATGCGATTAGACAACCAACCTTACATCTCACTAAAAGTGACCAAGATATAGTAACTTTTTTTTCTCGCCTCCCACAGTAACATCTTATTCGAACCGCTTAAAAATCCCGATCAAAAACTAACCAAGAACCTTGCCGAAACAATTATACGCCAACCAAAGTAAAAGCGTAACTTTAGAGAGAGATTACGTCTCTCGAAAACTTAAAAGAAAAGAAAAAAAAACGCGATACTATATACGATAATTATCGACTGGAAACCCGGTCCCTCGAGTTCTCTTGAATGACGTGTCAGCCACTTTTCCACTGCAGCGTTTCTCTGCAACCATTGGCCGCCGGTGTCCTCAGCTGAGCCACCATTGGCCAGATGTGGCGTGCTCCGACGTGTTCCGTTCAACCAGCGCGGAATGCGAAGTGCGTTGTACAGTGACGTGTTTAACCCCACACTACCGACGTTCCAGCTCGCATTCCGCGAAGAAGGTTCAGAGAGGTTTGACAGTGCGGACGGTTGGTGAATCGACTGCGCAAGAAATCGCCGGACATACGATCTAAGAACGTATCGCAGAAGAAAGTTCGAATTTCCGATACATAAAACAGTTGGCGCGTTCCAGGTGGAAGGTACAATATCAATCGTGTCCAGGAGGGTGAGTGTTTCGTTACGTTATACTTTTTTTTTTTATCGCGTTCGACTCGTGCCTGCGTTAGACTCTATCCGTTGTGTCTAACCTTATTATATAACCATAGATCGAGTTATATCTGTCCCGTTTATCGTAGTTGGAACGCTAAAAATTACTACGCGTCGAGCAAGTAGCGCTAGTCGATCGGAACGTCGTAGCGGCCACTGATCGTCTATATATCTCGGTATCGTGCAAAATATAGTTATTCCAGAAAGTTCCTAGTCATTGTTGCACCTCGAGCCTGCCACGAGACCTCTTTCGAACGCGTTTCGCGGAAATTCGTTCGCACGAAAACGTAACGCGCTAACTAATGCAAGGTAACTTGAGCCGGTTTGCGAAAATTGTCACATGCGTTGATGCTGTGAGTTACGTAACGAGGTTAGTTAGCGACGTAAAAGAAAACGTTTGTCGAACGGTGTGCTGCTTTTGTCGTTCGATAAGAAACGTATCGGGAGAGAGAGAAAAAAAAAAGAGAGACTAAAGGATAATGAAACGTGGGCTGTTGCGTTTGCGGAACTTTGCGGTTCCGACGCGTCCGACCGAGTCCCAACACTACTCGCGAGTCGCATGGTTTTGTTCGTTAACGCTACGTTTGAAACGCGTCGAGTATACGAATTGTTAAATAATAGAAAGAAATTGTAGATGCACGATTGTATTTTTGTTAATATTTTTTTAGCGCGTCGAATGTAATTATATATGGAATAATTATAATAAAAAGAATATTCTTTTTGCACCTTCCTCGATTGTACATGAATCTTGGTATGCGTTGATTTGCACTGTTTAATTAAAAATGTTTGTTTTTAATGTTGTGTTTCAGATCGATAATATTCTAATTTTTTAACCAACAGCATTTCGTAAATATGGTATATTTCGCTGTACACAGCTAACTTTCAATTCGTTGCTTTTCATTTGCATTCAATTATTCTGTCTGCTAATTGCGGGCAATTAAGTCCTATCGCGTTGAATAAGAAAAAAAAAGAAAAAAAAAAATTGATACCGATCTTCGTAACGCGCGGAACATTATCTTACCGGGGAAATATTAACTCCGTTATCATGATAAATTAGCATTCTTATGTTACTTTGTAATCAAGTTTTATAGATGGGATTATCGATACATTTTATCTGTTTATAAATTTGATATCAGCAAATAACGCTTCTATTTAACGCCTTTTCGAGGACCGTTACTCCCCCCTCTGTATTATACAGTTCACATGAAACTATGTAACACACGAATCAAGTTCATTTGTAGATTATACGATTGTTTCACCCAATACCCAATGTCTTGTAATAAAAATATCACCAAAATACCTGTTCCTATTCACAGAAATAATTAATCACTCGTTCCACAGTTTCTAATATATCAGCTTGAAAGTACTAATTTTCTGACATAGGTATCCAAAATCCCTCCCGTTTACCAACGTTCAACGGCCAGCAACATTTCATTTGAGAAAGGAAGCGTGTTTAACGTATGTGTCCACCTAGGTGCTAGAAACACCCCTTAACCTAAGCAAGTGACAGTGATACAATCTTAAAGAAATGAAATTGTAGGTATCAAAGTCATGCAATCGTCAGCCGCGTCTATCATCTGCTTCTCGTGGCGTGAGATCGTGGCCACCCGAGGGCGGGTCATCGGAAATGGATACAGTTCCTTTGCTGACCCCAACGATGGAGTCAGAATTGCTACAGGAACCATGGGTGTTCCCACAGCCAAAAACGAACATAACAAAGAAAGAAAAAACAACGTCATCCACATGGGAGGAGAACTTTCAGGATTTAAGCGGTTGGTGCATGGACACGTTCCAGGGTCAGTGCGATTTTCATACAGGTGAATCACCTACGTTTAAACTATCAGGTCAGTATGAACGCATCTATCAATGGTAAACGTGTATGTTGTGAAATAAAGGAACGATACTTTGTCACTGTCCAATGGTTCAACGTTTCAGGTACGAAATACGAGGGTAACAGTGTTTTGTCTTCAGAAGAGGGGGTATTGAAAGATTTGCTGAGTGTAGCAGACGAAGATAAGTGGAGCATGAAAATGAACACTGCTGGGACTACCGAGCATTTGAACAACAATTGTCACGGCTTGCAATCTACATCAAGTGTAATTAGCAAATACGAGGAAGCAGATAGTCCTACGGAATCAAACACATCCAACTCGTGGTTAAAGCTATCAAAAAGGTCAACAGTTACTGCAAACGCAGCCTCATTGAGCAAACAGAACAATACAAATGTTAGCACACCATTCCAATCCAGGTATCAGATAGGAGACATTGATTTGAACGATGCTTGCCCGACTTCTTTCGATTCCACTGAGAATCAACGTGAACCGTGGGATGTGTTACGAACAGTCGAAACTACAGGGTCGGATGCGTTCGATTTATTGTCGTACCTGTGCGATGTAAGTTGACACGTATAATTAATAATACTATGTTAACCAGTTGGCTTGGAAGGACTCGTAAGGATAGAGACATCTTTTCTGTTGATTCCAATTTACGCAGCTTAATCTATTTATCTTAAAATTATTTTCTTACGCATTTTCTTGTCACGTATACGTGTAATCTATATTGAATTTCAAGAGGAACCTGCTCGATTAAAATTCTATGAAAATTGCATTATACGTATTGCATTATAGTACGAGACTGTCCTCAGTTACGCTAAACATTCGTATCCTTTATATTTCTTTCTAGTTTTTCAATATCGAAGACTTACAAAATATACAATATTAAAGAAGTAAATCTCATTTTGGCTCATGCATAGTTTCAAGAAGGAGAACATGATTAATATTGTTAACAAAAATCATTTCAAGAGCTACACTCGTTACACATTAATTCAGATAGGTTTATCGTGTGCGTCCTCTGATTCAATGCCAGTCCAACTGGTTAAAGTCCAAAATAATATAATAAAAACTGAATCATTAGAGCAGTTATTAATTATCTGGTATTGTGTGACAGGATGAGATGCGTTCTCCTCAAGACAGCGTTTCAACGGATTCTTCAATAGTATCAAAACCATGGTCACCGGTCAAATTATCACCAACTATTCCACAGACTAATGTGAAAGTGAAAACGGAGAACGAAACTATTACCCAAGAGTGCATGAAGGATCAGCCGGCGGCATCGACGATAACTTCGTCTCCTATAGAGACACCTATAGTATCCACTCGAAGAACGGTACGAACAAGGACTCCACTTACCAACAAAGTGGAGAAACTATATAAAAGAGTGCGTCGCGAGAGATCGGGACGAAAACGTTACAACAGCGATAGCGATTCTAGCGATCGAACGTTCACCTCGCACTATCGAGAGTCCAGGGAGAAGAACAACGAAGCATCGAGGAAGTCACGGATGAACAAGAAGGCGAAGGAGCACGAAATGGCGACCAAAGCGACCGAGTTAGAGAGGGACAACAGGATATTGAAAATGAAGGTCGAGGAACTCGAAAAACTCGTAATATCGATGCGCAGTGCATTATTGAGGTCTGCTTTGAAGAAAGAGTTCTGAAAAGCGTTTTTCATTGTCCTTGTTTCGAATAGTTCATTTACGCGCCGGGAAATCGAATAGGATCGCGTTGTACTTTTCCATTCTATCATTATTGTTATTATTTTATTATTTTTTTTTTTTTTTTAAGCATTCTATATATTTTATTTTTGTGATACGAGAAAAAAAAAATGTACGTACTATCTTTATTATCTATATCGATACAATTATTAATTCGAGGAATAATTTAAAATGTTATTGTTATACTTGATTAATTCTCTTTCCATATTTCAATTTATTGTTTGAAAAAAGATTATCGAAATCTCTGTGTATACGTAGTTATTGTTTGAAGGAAAGGTGTATTTGTTAACATTCTGTGTAAATGTTTGTTGCACACTGTTTGTTTTGTTCTTTTTTTCTTTTCAAAGACATATCTTGTTTATAATCTTATGTAATGCTTCTAACGAAATCTACGTTACTGTTCATGTTGTCGAATTTGAACAAGAGCAAAGAAAAAAAAAAAAAAAAAAAAAAAAAAAAAAAAGGAAAAAAAAA
>SMSQ01026193.1:19294-31902 GCA_019453375.1 Ctenoplectra terminalis
AAAAAAAAAAAAAAAAATGAAACGGAAAAAAAAAGGTAAAGAAATAGAAGAAAACGTGGAAACTTATAAAAATTGTATCCTTTCAAGAGTTTATCGAGAACAAAGATTACATAATCATATTTTGTTCAGCCTTGTATTGTACCTGATAAAAAAGTATAAATATAGAGGTCGGAACAAGATAAATTATGATTGGTAAGAATATAATTTTTTTACTGGCGTGGGCACAATAGTGGCATGATGTACAATTAATCTTCAAATAAAGAACATGCTTTAAAATCTACCTCGTAGTAAACAGAATTATTTTTGTAGACATTGTACGAATATAACCTCGCACGACGAATAGGAAACGCATTTATCTAAATTTAGTAATTCCTATGAGTTCTGTTTACAAACAAACCACAGTACTATAGTGGTTACCTTGCGTACACTTATCAAAATGTTATTCTATTATTAAGCAATAGAACACGAGTCACAGACTCGACATTACTTGATTCACCGCTTGAAGTTATAACGTAGTAAATCTCAAAAACACAATTTCTTTTATGCATGTGAAAAAAACCTGCATGTGTAATACAAATTTTTGAACCTAGATTACTACAATGGGATGAATCTACCGGCGTAGAAAGGATCTTAACACCATTCTATCCTGTAATTGTTACGCTAATGCTTTCGCTTTTATTTCAGTGATTGAAAATATTCGAAGATATTGAAATTTGCTTAACAATTGACGATGAAATAAAATAGAAGAAAATATTTTTTGAATAGTCACGTTTATCTATCTAAACATCGTATATTCTAAAGTTTGAAAAATATATATATATATATATAACAGATCTAAGAATCTAACGATTTCAACTCTATTAGGTTCCCATTCATGGCGTAACTTTTCATTACCCATCGCTCTACATTTCACAATATTTAACCGCGCATTACAAACCTCACAACCTACGAATCATAAAACTACAACAACAAAACAATCGACTTACCATTACTCAAGACAAAAACAGAAGCACCCAGAATACATCGAAGTTTCGCAGGAAAGTTTCGATCCCAGCCAACGCGACGTCCGCCATTCCAACAGCGCAACTCGCTCGTCAAAATTTCCTCCAATTCGCAGCTCCCGGAAACGCAACACCTCGCCAAACCATTCACAATCAACCTCGCCCTTTCAAACCAGACTCCGACCATCGCAATACGTCCGAAGAACCAAACAATATACGAACACGGTCGCGTAGAAACCAACGCGCGTAACTCTATTTCAAACAGTCTGCCGCCATTACGCGGCGCCAGAGACGCGGATGCGCGCGCAGCGTTCCGCAAGGCCTCGGCGCGCTCGTAACAGGTGGTCCACGTTGATTGGTCGAGCAACGGGACTACGGAAGGTTCGCTCGGGCAGCACGTGCAACCGGTAGCGCATTTACGCGGAGGACGTGAACACGCGCGCATCGTTTCGTGTCTTTCGCCCATACGGAAGTCGTCTTTACCGATCGAAGGTCAGACCGCGGTGTCTGGCAACAAATTTGTCGCGAGCTTACGACGAGAGCTTTGGTCTCGCGAGCGCGAAACCTTCCCTATTGGTGGCCCGATACGTTCGTAGGTGCACGGGTGTTGGCTATCGATCCCGCTGTCCCGATTTCCTGCATGTTCATTGGCGCCTCGGTTGCTAACAGTGCGTCGTATGGTACAGTGCGGGCTCTGTTCGATCAGTGCTGTGGCCTTACTGTTACGCTCAAGATATTTGTGCAATTTTCCCGGTTCCATTAGAGTGATTTATCCCGGTACCACCGGAAACCCACGCATCTACAGTTTCTGTTTGGTAAGCACAGTTTATGCACAGCTCACTTTTTCCAAACGCAATCGTTATCGCGACGGCGAGCACACTTGCAATCGAGTGCACGTGTACGCTCGTGCATCGCGAGCAAGTCGGTCGCATCGAGCCGGTGGTTCGTTCCATCTGGTGCATTTCGATCGCATCGAGCCGAGGTATTAGCGGCCGAGGGAGGATGACCCTGTTCAGGATTCGCGCAGAAACGAACCGCGGTTCTTTTCTTTTTTAATTTTGTACACGCGTCACGGTCCTGCGAAAATTGGCAACCACTTGTCGCGCGTTGCGCCGATGCATCTGGGATCGTACCTTCGCTCAACCTAGCCTTAATTCTGTTTTCTTGTCGGAAGAAGTTTTCAATTGATCAGAGTTTCCAACTTTTACGAGGGTATCGATGCGATCGTATGGTAATTGAATTTAATAATGCAGTGATAAATAGATAGATAGATGCTCGAGTATGTGACTTTTAACACTTCACGGAACCCGTCCATTTGACGCAGTTCAAATTTCGTGCTCAAGTTTAAGAATCATGCGTGAGAAGAATATAAACTCAAAATGAAATTTGTATAGAAATTTAATAAGAATCTATTAATTCGAAGCTAACCGAAGTAATGATATTAAAAATTTGTATTTCAATGTATCCGGCAAAATCATGCGCGAGAAGAATATAAACTGAAAAACAATTTCTGCTTATAGAAATTTAACAAAAATCTATTAATTCGAAGTAAACCGAACTAATGATATTAAAAATTTGTATTTCCATGTATCCAGTCAAAATCATGCGCGAGAAGAATATAAACTGAAAATGAAATTTGTATAGAAATTTATTAAGAATCTATTAATTCGAAGCAAACCGAACTAATGATATTAAAAACTTGTATTTCCATGTATCCGTCAAAATCATGCGCGAGAAGAATATAAACTGAAAATGAAATTTGTATAGAAATTTATTAAGAATCTATTAATTCGAAGCAAACCGAACTAATGATATTAAAAACTTGTATTTCAATGTATCCGTCAAAATGATCCAATCGATGCCCGTAAACCTAGTGTTAAGTCACGTGGTGCTGTACAGATTTAACTCTGCGATATTGGTTCTGCAATTATGTTACGTTTGCGGTATCGGTAGAGAGGTATTATAGAGAAGTTATTGATTGACGATTGTGGAAAATTTCGCCGTTTCGTGGATGACTGCGGTGGAAACGTATTCTAAGCGAGGACGCAGCGTGTCATGCAGGCTTTCACAGGGAATGTGAAACTAACGTTAATGATGATACCGGGTGCGTTATGTGGACCTCGAATGCGGGTAGAGAGGCGCGTTTCGTGCGGTTTGAAAGCGTTATTCCGCGTTTAAAGGCGGTTCACACGACCGGCATCGGGGCAACATAGATAAACGTTGCTCGGTACTTTTTAAAACGTTATCTCGAGCGTTGCGACGTATTTGCATAGAAACAAGCTGTCGAATCCGTCGCGTGTATCGCCATGTATTTCACCAAGCGTGACATTTTCGTTCTGGTGTAAACTCGAATTTGAACAGGATTCTTTGATGCTTTCGTTACGAAGGACGTATATACAGGGTGAGTCTGTTAACGTGACGACCTCAAATAACATTTGAGGTATTCGTTTTACGAAAAAATGTTTTATACAGGAGTTGCATGGTACCTTGGGGGACACACGGTGGTCTTATCTATTTTGTATTTCCTAATTTGTTTGTCGAGATATTAGGGTCACCTTCAGCTTTTTAAATGGAATGTGTAAATTTTTTTTTCCGGATTCTGGTAGACCATCAAATTCTGCGTAAATAAGTCTTATACAACTTGGTAGTTGCGATCAATAGTTACTGAGATATTTGTAAAAAAAGTTGTATACTAAAATTGTGATAAAAACCTAAATACCAAGAAAAGTAATTTTTTTGTTATGTCCGCTTTATAATCTAAACACGATACGCCAAGTTTTTGCAATATTTTATATCGTCCTGGGTGTCGTAAATTGAAATAGATAATGCAAGTGCGATGACGTGTTAACTCGTCACCGGTCAGCAATGTTTAGGTTCGAAAAGACGAGTTAACTCGTCATCGGTCAGCAACGTTTAGGTTCGAAAAGACGAGTTAACTCGTCACCGGTTAGCAACGTTTAGGTATGAAAAGACGAGTTAACTGGTCACCGGTCAGCAAAGTGTTAACCTGTTAAGCGCGGAATTTAGTTTCGAAAGGCCACCACAGGGTGCGGAGTTAAAATCAAGCGATGACGTGTATACACGTCGAACGCAAGGTAAATGGTCCTACTATAAATTTTTACAAGAAATAAGGAATGATTATATTTTTATTAGTCAGAAAAATTTATTTTACACGACGTGTATACACGTCGAACGTACTGCAGAAGAGATTCGGCCTGGCGTGTATACACGTCGAACGCACTTAACAGGCGCCACGCCGATCCCTGTGGACCGACGCTGAAATTTTCGTTTAGGCTTCGCTAGTGTCCAAACACTGACGATATCAATTTCAAAAAATAATACCTTGTAATTCATTAATGGGTTCTGTTAAATCCCATTAAACAAAGATACCACTTTTCTTTGCAAACTTTTACAATTCACTTCTTAAATTCTTAACTACTTTGCGACCAAATGTTCTAGAATTAGCATTACAGCACGCAGCCTAACGGAAAGTCGATGATCTTGTTCCATAGAGCGTCAATTTAATATCGCTTAGTTTCTGTCGCTCGGAGGTAAACAGTGTCTCAAGAACGGAAATTAACTCGGAGGGTCAGATTTTTAGGGACATAATTTAGGAGATGCGTCGAGAGCTTCCTAATGGGCATTCGGAACGGGCAATAATGTCGGTTTACCCTATTTAATCCTTTGTTCTGTAATTACGAGTCACTCGTGGCGCCTATTATGGTTAGAATACAGTAGACACAATATTTATGACAGAGTTACATTTTAACTTCAACTGTAATTTCAATTTGCAAGATTGAGTATTATAAAATTTACAATACGTATAATATTTAAATACTTTGCGTTTGACAGAGCGTTAACCCATTTGCATCACGACTTAACTCTTTGGAGCACGCTGAGATTAAAAGTGTCCCACCTTTTCGATGCACCGCGATGCATGGTGGGACATTTTTAGTCCCACCTTGATTTAGGGAAAAGGATGTGCTTTAATAAGTACCATTCACGAACCCAAGTGGCACGGTGGGACTATTTGAGTCCAATCCTATAACAACAAATTCAATCGAATTACTATTATTTTTTTATGTTTTTACATTATGCGATTCCTTTATTAGTAAAGATATACCAATTTTGTTTCATTTAAAACGCAATCAAATTTCTATCCAACACGGGTCTATTTTATTATCCGAAGTCCTGTGCCGCAAAGAGTTAAATCGCAAGGACTCTCACTTATCACCGAAGCCTACACGATTCATCCTGTGTAATTCATCGGATCATTTATAACTGGTCCCGATTTAAATATTTCCTATTCTTTATTAATACTAACTGATTGCGATGCTGTATCAGAGTACAAAGAATTATACATATCAATGAATATAAAATTGTTGGCGCAAATATTTTTATTCAATGCTACGGTGTGATGTCGCTGTCCGCGGATTGTTCCGCGTTTGGTGATATACAGAACATATTGCACGTGGAATATTCAACTTCGTGATACAAATGGGTTAAAACTGCGAATTGCTAACTGGGGTTCAAGTAAGCCTGGGATAGTTGGACCACAGGAGAGACCGGCTAGTATTAGTATCTCAAGATAAAATGAAATAATACGTGTCAAATATTTTTCTGAAAACAATCTATTAACACTTTACCGACCTGTTCATTCGAGCGCGGATACATCTCTAACACCGGCTCGGTTTTGGCTATCGTGCGCAAATATAAACGCTTATTCTCGCAACTTTGTTTTTAAATAGAAATTCGTGAGAGTGCTTGGTATATCGATTCTCTTATTCTAGGGTAATTAAATTGAATAAAATTTTTAATTTTCGTAATGTTAGTATTAAGCAGCAAGCGGTAGGTAAACGTTGGCTGTAAAAAGACGATTAACACTAGATTTACGGAACCCGTCAATTTGACGGATTTCTGATTTCATGCTGAAGTGCAATTATTATCTGTGTAGAAAATGTACACTCAAAATAGAATTTAAATGCAAGAAACGTGCTAACTAAATCTGTGCGAATAAAAACCTATTAATTTCAAATAAAATGAACTAATGTTATTACAGAAAAAGCACAGTTCAATGTACCTGTAAAATGGTCCACCTAATCCCCGTAAATCTAGTGTTAACAGGCTCCCGGTCGATGAGCGTTGGTTGCAAAAAGCCGATTAACCCTTTGCATTCCGAATTTTATTTCAATTTCGTTACCAGCAGCTCCAAACGCTTTTGAGCGTTTTATTTGAATTTTATTTTAACTAAAGAATAAGGCAATTTAAATAAATAAAGGAAGAAACAAATTCACTTAAATACCAGTTTTATTTACACTATTGTCGTATTTTAAAATTTTCAAGCGTATCGTATCTCTTGAAACAATTTCCAGAATGCAATCCTGGTTTTCTTTCGCACGCTTCACAAAAATAAGTTGTCTCTCTTCTTCCTCAAAGTATTTTTCTATTTGAGCAGACTGCACAGTCTTTGCGTTTTCCTTCGGGATGTACGAAGATGAAATGAGGCTTTCCATCTAAGCGATCATGTTTATCAAATGTTCCAGGCCTCCCCAATTTATTATTTAGAGTATGACGATCACGAGCAAGCATCGACAAAATCTTTTCGCGAAATTTTTTGTGGGCTACAGGTTTTGTTCCTTAGTTTTTTGTTTTTTCAATGTATAAAATATACGCATTTACTATGGAAATTTCTAATCCCCAAAAGAAATATTTCCTCCACCACTTGAGTGTTCGACGTAAAAAACAATAGGATGTCGCGTATTGGTTCGCCACATCGACACCACCCATATTTTTATTATAACGTGTGATCACTTCTGGTTCTTTTACTTCTCTTCGATTACTTCTTGCATATAATCATCACTGTCACTACTGTCAAAGTTATTATTTATTTCGTGCCTTTCACTCATTGTAAATATTTAGAGGGCGACGATTACATAGTTTTAAAACTCTGAACAGGTTGATTTAAGTTAGGCAAGTTTTCTCCCGCTTGATAATAATAATAATAATAAACCAGGTCGGTAAGAACGTCGACATAACGTGTGCGCGATATCTATTTATTGGGACATGAAAAAATGTCGAGTGGGACTCGACAAAGGAGCTCCTGAGTTAACCCTTTGACTGCTATGGACGCATATATGCGTCCGATGGAAGCTATCACTGTAGACTATGGACGCATATATGCGTTTGACGATCAAAGTATTCAAATCGTCGTGTAATATTCTTGAGCGTATGTTAAATAAATAATATATGCTCAAGAATAGTTCTCTGATATTATTTAATACAGCACAACTGAAAAATTACAATAGAAATTTAGTTTGCCTGTTGAATAATCAATCGGACACCGATAGAATACGCGGTTCGCGAAAAAGCATTCCGTCAACGCAGAGCGTTTAAATCTAGAGTGCTCCGCAGTCAAAGGGTTAAAAACTGATGTCGAGCTACACTCGACATAGGAGCGAAAAGGGTTAATAGGCTCCCGATTGTTAAAGTGTTAAGTTGTCTCGAAAATTTCGTCATTTTCATACAGCGGCTTCGTCTTGCGTTGTTCATATAAACGTGCAGCCTTATCTGTTGAACGAGAGACGAAGAAAGCTTATGGAGCAAAATGGATCCTGTACAGTATAACAATATATTTTGTAAAACATAAAATATTACGCGTTCATTGCTTACCAATAAAGCGAAAGAAATTTTTGTGTCAAGCAAATATTTAAGGTGATTTATGAGCGGGAGTGTACATGTTTAGACTCTTTCGAAAATGATTCTGCTCTTTATCTCGATTGTGTTATCGAAGATGCGTGCAAAACACGTGCCTGTTCAATAAACGATTTTCATCAAGATATCGGATTAATTTTCAGGAAACACGAAGCTCCTTCCATCGACGTGTTTTTCTCTCTTTTATTTCTCTTTTATCGAGATACCGGTTCTGATCGATATCGACGATTACAGTCCCTGGACATCGAATTAGAGCTACTACCAATTTGCAGCATTCTTCGCGTTTCCAGTAAAATTAAAAGACCCGTTCAAATTGTAACGATATAATTTATTAACTACTAACGTAGTACGCTGCTACCGTACGTAACATTATTAACCGTTTGTAGACGAGCACTCTTTCGACTCCGATTCGTGGCAGGTGGAAGATAATTTCTATATAGAATGAGATTATAAATTAAATATCTAAACGATTAGGCAGAAAATAAAATAGAAAACAGACAAATAGTCGACGAAACTTCTCAATGACGTCTCCTATTCGTTTGTCGCTGCAGAGGCCACGATTCGACTTAGGAATCAAATTGTAATGTCGTCGCGGCGGCGACATTCGTCCGCGAAGAGTTAACACATGTTAATATTTTGTATTTCCACCCTTTGCTTCGACGACAGCTCGTATCCTTTCCGGCATGCTCCGTATACATTGCTCGATCGTATGCTATGTATCTTCATTATTTTCCCATATATCTGTAATTTTTGTTTTCAACTCGGATAACGCGGTGCTCGGAGAGTCGTAAACTAGTCTTTCGAGTAGGCTCCGGACATTTTCTGTGGCATTCGAGTCGGAAGAATTGCCTGGCCATGGGAGCAAAGGGATGTTTTTGGTTTTGGAATCGCGAGTCACCCACACGGTTTCATTATTATCACGATAGTAACAAATCAATCGCCATGTATACATCGTTGTCAACGTATTTAGTAATAATTTGAACGACCAAAGACCAAAGTTACAGCCATAAAAGTGAAATTTTCATACGTGGTCCTAATTCGATGGCAAAGAACTGTACACGAAATCTTTTCAAGCCGAGTGTCGAACACGAGGAACACGATTTTAATTTGTTGGTTGAACAGAGGTGTAGACGGAAAAAAAAAAAAAGAAAGAAGAATTGAATATTTTTTGTTTGAAAGTCTGTTTTACGACGGTCGATCGTCTTTTTGACGCACATTCGGCAACGTGTTTTCAGGAAGAATAACAGACTCCACTAATGTCCCGCAGCTGCTGATAATTGCCGGAATTGTGCAAACATAGCGCGCAAACATTAGGCGCTAAGCTGTAGCGAGCCCCCGTAAAGCGTTTGCTATTTGCAAATTTTATTTCGTTCCCTTGAAATTTTTTTTCCTTTTTTATAAGCTTTGCGTGTTTTTAGGATCTTATAATTTTTATAGGAAAGTTTTATTGCAAAAACATAGTTAATCACTATGAATTTAATATTGATATTAGAGCTAGGGAAATTGTTAAAGTGACTGCTTCGTAATTTCACATAGAAATTCTGTAAATTTAATTAACTTGTATTTTGGGGAATTTTTCTTGATTTTTTTTTCTTTTTTAATAATCTTTGCACGTTTTTAGGATCTTATAATTTTTACAGAAAAGTTTCGTTGGAAAAATATAGTTAGTCGTTATGAAATTAATATTAATATTAGAGTTAGCGAAGTGGTTGAACTGACTGCTTTGTAATTTCACATGGAAATTCTATAAATTTAATTAACGTGTATTTTGGGTAATTTTTCTTGATTTTTTTTTCTTTTTTAATAATCTTTGCATGTTTTCAGGATCTTATAATTTTTATAGGAAAGTTTTGTTGGAAAAATATAGTTAGTCGTTATGAAATTAATATTAGTATTAGTATTAGTATTAGTATTAATATTAGTATTAATAATACTTTAATTAATGTGTATTTTGGGGAATTTTTCTTCATGTTTTTTTCTTTTTTAATAATCTTTGCACGTTTCTAGAATCTTATAATCTTTACAGAAAAGTTTCATTGGAAAAACATAGTTAATCATTATGAAATTAATATTGATATTATAGCAACCGAAATGGTTGAAGTGACTGTTTCGTAATTTCCCATAAAAGTTCTACAAACTTAATTAACGTGTATTTTGAAGAATTTTTCTTGATTTCTTTTTTTAACACTAAAACTACCAAAGCGATCAAAATGACCGACTCGTAATTTCTCATAAAAACTCTATAAATTCACAATGATGCAATTTATGAGATTTTTCATGATTTTCTCTAAAAAAATATAGATAAACATTCGCTCTCCTTACGTTATATATTTTTTAAACCACCTATCATTTTTATTTCTTTGAATACAAACAGGTCTACTTTAATCGTCCATAGTTTTAACGTTAAGTGAGCATAAAGAATTGCTACCCTTCTGTCGTGTATTTTTTAAAACAATAACTTCTCATCGATTCGAGTATCTCAGGGATATCTAAATATTCTTTTTCTACTCGAGTGTCTCGTAAATCAATAAATTCAGTATGAAGTACAAAAGTTGGAATGAGAGTCCGTAAATATTTCCTTCCCTTTTCTGAATAATAGTTGCAACTCATTTCGTTTTTGTGTTTCTTTTATTTGCAAAAACGGTTCCTTTATCTCGATACTTAACGCTGTTAACGACCGCAATTACGAACCTGTAATGTGCTAGGCAGCTAGTCGGGGGTAGAAGGACTATACCTGACCTTATGATTCTGTTTAAACTACACAATGCAAACAAGTTAGTATTGGTACGTCAATAAAAAGGATTAAGCAGCGTCATAATTTATATCTAGAATCTGTATTCTTTTATTTTGAATACCATTACTAGCTTCTGTGTGTCTTTAGTCAGTTAAATAAATGAATAATTAAATGTGACGTCGGTTTAAAATATTTCGAGTTGGAAAATTTAACAGAATTAATAGTAATCGTGCAAAAATTAGAGTAAGTCGAATTTTATCTGATACAATTTATGATTTTGTTTAAATTACACGACGCAAATAAGTTAGTATTGGTGCGTCAATAAAAAGGATTAGGCAGCGTCATAATTTATATCTAGAATCTGTATTCTTTTATTTTGAATATCGTTGCCAGCTTTTCTATGTCTTTAGTCACTTAAATAAATGAATAATTAAATGTGACATTGGTTTAAGATATTTGAAGTTGGAGAATTTAACAGAATCGGTATGAATGGTACAAAAATTAGAGCAAGTTTAATTTTGCTTGGTAAATTAAGCCTTCGTAATCGTTTATTGTATTAGGTTGCTACAAAAGTTGTGTTTGTTATAAAACGTACTGAGAAATTCGATTTTTGAAAACACATGCTTGCTTTAAACCGTGCATTTGTCACTATTATTTATAACAATATTTCATGTATCTGGGAACTGTATGGTTTCTTCTTTTTAAAAATCTTATTTATTTATTTTGATTTTAAGGATCTTAAATTTTTTAAAAGATTTTTTCTTAATAGATATTCTCTTAAAAGAAAGATTTTTAAGTTCATACAAATTTTTTATTATTATGTATATTTATATATTTGTTGACAATGATAGAATTCAAGAACAAATAACTTTTTTTTCACGGTTTTGAAATAACACGGTTCAAGAAAAAATGATCGCAAAATTCAGAAACTTAACATTTTATAATAATAATACATTTATATGAAATATTTTATATAAATAATGATATATTTTACTATATTTTAACATATTTAATTTTAAATATTTTTTATTAATTGTACTATATTTTACTATATCTAGATAAAATATTTTATATACTAAATTTTACTAATATATTTTATATAAATATATTATTATTATAAAAAGTTAAGTTTCTGAATTTTGCGATTTTTTTTTTACTTCAAAACCGTGAAAAAAAAAATTAGCTGTATATTATTGATACTCTAGCATTAACATCCACTGGTTCCTCAATCGTTAATCACTCAGGTGAATTCTATAGTTGTCGATAAATATAATATAATGCCACAATAAACAAATATAACATCACAATAAATACTGAATAGTAACGCATAATAAACTATCACATAGTAACATGCAAATTACAAATACCGTGGAATCTCAAATACTCGAACCTCGAGAGAAAACAAAAAATCTTCGTTATAAAAAGTTCCGAGATTTAAAGCCTCATTGAGTTCTCAAACAACAAAGATTTATCAAACAAAAATTCGACTCGTAGAAACTCACAGCGACTTACATTATCTAGCCTGCGCCACCAATAATTTCAAACGCTTATTAAAATCTCTCTCAATCCCTAATCAACGACAAACCTATATAAATATCTTCCCAAAATTTCTCAAAGTCTCTTATGAACCACAAAATTATTTCCTCTCGCACCAACAAATTAAAAGACAGAATTACTCCCTAACAGTACATAAAAAAAAGACATCTTTCGCCTCCGAAGAAATTTGTTATTGTTCCCGAAGCACGCGTTAATCACAATCTATTTTACAACGTCCCCGATGCACCTACCGTCCACGAGAACACTGTGCTTAACCCATAGAGACAGGTCCATTGATCTCGTTGCAGCGCGCAACAAGCTGTACCGCAGTCGTTGCATTGTGCTGGAACGTGGAACAACAGAATGTATTAAATGCCAAACCATGCGCGCCAATAATACACGACGATTCGCATTCTACCGGTTCTCGTTCTTCCATCCACGCATAAACACGCGGAAACAATCATCCATTCAATTCATTCCACCATTCTTCTACGCGTCTAAAAATATTCCGTCGCGAAAACGTGCAAACCACAAAATCCTCTGCATTAACACGTTAAACGCCACGCCGATTTCGATCGACTTTCCGTGTAGGCTGTGTGCTGCGATACCAATTGAAAAAACATTTG
>SMSQ01026193.1:42123-54344 GCA_019453375.1 Ctenoplectra terminalis
TTAAACCTTTGCAAACCATTCATAATTTTGAATAATTTTGATAAAATTTTTTATCTTTAGCTTCGAGTTTCATCAATTTTTTGATAAAACTTGGACTGTAGCTTGCCAAATTCGAAATATTTTCGACCCAATCGTATTTTCCTTTCTTTAAAAAGTTTCTTAATTTTCAGACACATAAAAAAGCTATTATTAATATACAAAATTTCTCTTTTCAATTTTATGCTAATGATATATACGTTTTTCCCAAGAATAGAATCTTAAATAAAAGAAAAAAAAAAAAAAATATGACGATCGTTGCAGGGTAAAATTCGTTTCGCATTATTTGTGGAGCAGAAGGCACGAATGCGTTTCCTGATAATCTTTACAGCGTGTAGCTGTCGCTTATCAGACGTCGCGAGCTCGAACATAAATAATTTCGCTTGATTCGTTCCGACGTTATGAGCCATTTTATTTTGACGTTATCGACTCGCCTATCGACTAACCGAGTGTCATTTATTTTTGCGACTGATAGTTCATAAACTGTTGCTTTTTATCCTCTTTTCAGGTTCGCTTGCTTTTAATTTCAACTGAATATAAAATTTCGAAGGAGAAGGTTATTGATTTGTTCAATTCGATTTGTTGAACATTTTTGATAGAATCTTGGAACTAAATAAAAAAAAAATTATATTATTATTATATTACTTATAATATAATAATAATATAATATAATATAATATTTAAATTATAATTATATTACTTTGATAGTAGTAGTAAATAATGTAAATTATTAAATTCTAAATTCTATATAATTCCAATTATAAAATTATAAATTATAAATAATTCCAATTATAAAATTATAAATTATAAATTCTAAATAATTCTAATTTTAAAATTCTAAATTCTAAATAATTCCAATTATAAAATTCTAAATTCTAAATTTTATAAAATTCTAATTATAAAATTCTGAATTGTAAATAATTCTAATTATAAAGTTCTGAATTGTAAATAATTCCAATTATAAAATTATAAATTATAAATAATTCCAATTGTAAAATTCTAAATTCAAAATTTTATATAATTCTAATTATAAAGTTCTGAATTGTAAATAATTCTAATTATGAAATTATAAATTATAAATAATTCCAATTGTAAAATACTAAATTCAAAATTTTATATAATTCTAATTATAAAGTTCTGAATTGTAAATAATTCCAATTGTAAAATTCTAAATTCTAAATTTTATATAATTCTAATTATAAGGTTCTGAATTGTAAATAATTCTAATTATAAGGTTCTGAATTGTAAATAATTCTAATTATAAGGTTCTGAATTGTAAATAATTCTAATTATAAAATTATAAATAATTCCAATTGTAAAATTCTAAATTCTAAATTTTATATAATTCTAATTATAAAATTTTAATTATAAAATTCTAAATTCTAAGTTCTGTTAGGTATAGTAATACACAAGAAGCATATATCAGGTTGTCCAGAAAGTTTCTCTTCGTTATCTTCACACTGTGGCATCGTTTGACAGTGTTTATATAAACACGCAGCCTTATTTATTAAACAAGAAATGGAAGAACGTAATAGAGCAAAATAGATCCTACATAAAATATAAATTAATTATGCATCCATTACTCATTAAACATTTTTACTGGAAAGGTGACTCTCACCCGCCACCTGGATTATTGCAACGAATCAAATGGCGACTGATAAGCGATAATAATTGCTTTATCAATAGATATCTTTTTGCTTTACATTTTAAATTTTCCAATCTATATGCACCTTATAATACAGCGTTATGTTTAAAATTATTATTTTAAGTTCGCTCTATTTTCAGCAATTATAAAAACTAGAGCATCTTGCCAATTGCTTCAATTATTCCACGTTATTTATATAACAAGACAATTTTATATTTATAAATAAAATATCTTTCTTTTTTTTTTTTAACAATACAATTTTTTATACACATACAAATTTCAAATTAATTCAATTAATTAATTTAATTCATTCTTATAAATCTACACTCTCATTCATAAGTCTTCCAATATTTTCTAATTTTAAACAAAAATTCTCATTAAGTTAAATATTTAATAAAAGTTTGAAAACACAATATAATTTAATTTTTTTTTTTTTTTTTATTGTGTACAAAATTATCACTAAAATTATCGACAATTAAAATATATCTATTTTTACCAAAGAAATTGTGACAACAGATTTAAAAAAAAAAATACATAATACGCGAGAAACAAATTTTTAATTAGTTTATAGAAAATTGTGGAAAATACTTAAAAATGCATCGTTAAAAATTGATAGTTTCTAGGAGAAATTACGAACCGGTCATTTGACCGCTTTGGTAGTTTTAGTGATAATGAGAATTAATTTCATTTTCTAGCTATAACATTAATTAGTCTTCGTTGCAAGTGTGCTAAGTGTCCGGTGACTTATGGACAGGAGTATATATGAGAGAGTACATGGAACGGTTTTAAATCAAAAGCGTGTTGAATAAAAATAAACCGTTCAAAAAGAGAATGGAATTTTTTTTTTTCTTCTAGAACGTGTTAAATCAAAATCGCGTAAAGAAAAGTCGTGTGAAAACAGAGCTACTTTGTGATTTACTGGAATTTTTTTCCGTGGAATATTTTCATCGGTACGATAAGTCGAACATAAATATTTATACTTTGGTTTTCTTTTTTAAATTGAGCTGAGTTTAAACTTTATCATTGTTTTGTAACATAATGAATATTTATTAATTTTTTTATTGAGCTTCTTGTGTATTAGATTTATTTGCAAATAAATATTTATTTATTGGAATATTTTAGAACATTTATTTATTTATTTTAGCTTCTTCTATATTAGATTTATTTTCAAATCAATATTTATTCATTTGAATAGTTTAGAACATTTATTTATTTATTATTTTAAGCTTCTAGTATATTAAATTTATTTTCAAATAAATATTTATTCGTTAGAATATTTTGAAACATTTATTTATTCTTTTTTAGCTTCTACTGTGTCAGAGTTATTTGCAAATAAATATTTAATTAGTGGAATATTTTAAAACATTTATTTATTTATTTCTTTTTAGCTTTTTGTATATTAAATTTATTTTCAAATAAATATTTATTCCTTAGGATATTTTGGAACATTTATTTTTTTATTTTTTTAAACTTCTTGTATACTAAATTTATTTTCAAATAAATATTTATTCATTAGAATAGTTTAAAACATTTATTTATTTTCTTGTTATTGAGCTTCTTGTGTATTAGAGTTATTTTCAAATAAATATTTATTCATTGGAATATTTTAGAATATTTTAGATTATTGTAGAATATTTATTCATTTTCTTTTTTTTCAAGCTTCTCATATATTAGATTTATTTGCAAATATTGTCGTTTTGTTTATAAATCTAATTTTAGCATTGTAATAAACGAACACTGCTCGTCAGTATGCAGATTTAATTAATTTTACCAGACGAATCGAATAACAGCGGTAACTTCTTGAAATTTTCACTTCGTATCACTTAACGTTATCGTTTAGTTAATATCAAGGAAAAAAGAAAAACAAGAAAAAAAAAGAAGAAAATCTTATTTCTCCAATCATCAACTCGTTTCGAAAATGTGTAAAATTCATACTTATCGGGGTATGGATCGAATAATTGTTACAATTGCTGCCTGTCACTTCCAACGATTAAAAAGTTGTGTACACACGAACCCATACGTTCTAACAACAACGCCCACGAAAACGGAAGCGAAGGATCGTAATAATCCATTCATCGCGCAGGATATTTACAAAACCGTGTCATGCTTCTCGTTTCCTCTAACATGCGACATTGTTCCATTGTATCGGATAATTTAGTACAACTGAAAAGATAGATGAAAAAACGGGCCACCAAACACATAATTAGTAACATGTTTTTGAATTCAGGATAAAAAATAAATGTGAAGTTTGCAGTGATTCTGACGAAATGATCCTTGTCGCGCACCTTAATGTAAAATAAATAAAAATACAAGGTTGGTGTTTTGAAACGGAAAAAAATAGCTGCTAAAATAATTACTGCTATGTTTGGTAACATGGAATAAAATAAACGATTGTTTTTTATTTGGTAGTCAGTAAAAAATGTTTTAAGACCAAATACGGGCGCTAAAATGACGTCTATTCTATTTATCATCCAGAAATGAAAAAAAACGTGGCCTCAAAAATGGTTTTTGTTTGATTTACAAGTTCGATAATATAACTATTAAAATTAACGTTGCTTTTTTTATTACTTTATTTTCTAGCTCAAAACTAGAAAGTAATTAAGTAATATTAGTGATATTAAAATATAGAATACTTACCACCTCAAAGAAAGTTCTCCAAAGATGTAATAAAAAATTGGAACAAAAATTGCTAAAAAATTTCTACCCACTTGAAAGTATATTTATTAGAACAGCTACTACTTTCTTCTCGGCTCCAAACCAAAAATTAATCACATATTATCACAGCATTCATCAACTCAAAAAGGACTCCAAAAAATATTTAAAACACTGAAACAAAAATTGCAAAAAGATACAATCATCTATATTTTAATTTTAATTAAAAAATAAACAGTCACTACTTTCTTCCCAGCACCGAACCAAAAATTAATCACATATTATCACAGCATTCATCAACTCAAAAAGTTCCCCTAAAAATATTAAAAACACTGAAACAAAAATTCCAAAAAAGTAAAATCATGTATTTTTTAATTTTGATTAATTTTTCAAATTTCTTTAATTAATTAAACAACACCCACTACTTTTTCCCCAGCTCCAAACCAAAAATTAATCACATATTATCACAATATTCTCCAACTCAAAAAGATCCCCTAAAAATATTAAAGACACTGAAACAAAAATTCCAAAAAAGTAAAATCATGTATTTTTTAATTTTGATTAATTTTTCAAATTTCTTTAATTAATTAAACAACACCCACTACTTTCTTTTCAGCTCTAAACCAAAAATTAATCACATATTACCACACTATTCTCCAACTCCAAAAGATCCCCTAAAACTACCAAAAACACTGAAACAAAAATTACAGCGAAGCTAAAAATTCCCTTCTTTCCCTAAAACTCGCCCCTCGCGCTTCCCAATTCGTATTAACCCAATTCATCCCTAAGTCGCTTTCGTTCAAGTTGAACGGCTAAATTCCCGCTTAGAAGCTGATCGGCTTATTGTTACCGGCGTCTTCGTGGAAAGCATCGCTTTTTCCTTCGCCGCTCAGCTGCGTGTAATCTCCTTGGCCAGGGGCGTCGACTACCTGTTGGATCGAGCATCCCCTCTTGTCCGCGTGCTCTTGGCCCCGTGAGAGGAAATCGAGGCATAAATAATTCCCGAACCTTACGTGAGAACTCAACCGAATTCCATGGCGCGAGCAACCGGCCCGACTTGGCATTTTTCGGAATCTACCTGTCGCTCGTAACAGCTGGAGGGGAGAGGTTACGTCGTTCGAGAGCCTCTTGGGGATGTTACGGGGATATTAGGATGCGTGGCCAGGTTCATCGTGACGAGGCAAACCTGTGGACTCGTATAAATGAAGAATTGGACGGTGATTCGTGTGCTTTTGTGTAGGCGGTTGGGTTTCGGAGTTTCTTGAGGTTTTTTTTTACGAACGGGGCGTTAACGAAGATGAGGAACTTGTTCATAAATCTTATTGTGGGATAAAGTCGTGATTGAATAACATTTTTACTCGTATACTTTAAAAAATAAATTTAGGTACTGTTCCTGGCCGTCGAATTTTTACGTTCGATGCTTGGTAGTTAAAAAAAAATTAGAGAGAAATAAAGATTGAACCACGTATGAAAATTTCACTTTTATGGGTATAACGTTGTGTCTTTGGTCGTTTAGATTGTTATTGAATACTTTGATAACGATGTATACATGGCGATTGATTTGTTATTAGACGATCGACCGTCGTAAAACAGACTTTCAAAGAAAAAATATTCAATTCTTCTTTCTTTTTTTTCTCGTCTACACCTCTGTCCAACCAACAAATTAAAATCGTGTTCCTCGCGTTCGACACTCGGCTTGAAAAGGTTTCACGAACAGTTCTTAGCCATTGAATTAGGACCACGTACGAAAATTTCACTTTTATGGGTATAACGTTGTGTCATATAAGGAAAACTGTCTTTGGTCGTTTAGATTGTTACTGAATACTTTGATAACGATGTATACATGGCGATTGATTTGTTATTATACGATCGACCGTCGTAAAACAGACTTTCAAAGAAAAAATATTCAATTCTTCTTTCTTTTTTTTCTCGACTACACCTCTGTTCAACCAACAAATTAAAATCGTGTTCCTCGCGTTCGACACTCGGCTTGAAAAGATTTCGTGTTCAGTTCTTAGCCACTGAATTAGGACCACGTACGAAAATTTCACTTTTATGGCTGTAACTTTGGTCTTTGGTCGTTCAAATTATTACTAAATACGTTGACAACGATGTATACATGGCAACTGATTTGTTACTATCGTGATAATAATGAAACCGTGTGGGTGATGAGCGATTCCAAAACCAAAAACATCCCTTTGCTCCCGTGGCCAGGCAATTCTGCCAACTCGAATGCCACAGAAAATGTCCGGAGCCTACTCAAAAGACTAGTTTACGACTCTCCGAGCACCGCGTTATCCGAGTTGAAAACAAAAATTACAGATATATGGGAAAATAATGAAGATACATAGCATACGATCGAGCAATGTATACGGAGCGTGCCGGAAAGGATACGAGCTGTCGTCGAAGCAAAGGGTGGAAATACAAAATATTAACATGTGTTAACTCTTTGCGGACGAATGTCGCCGCCGCGACGACATTACAATTTGATTCCTAAGTCGAATCGTCGCCTCTGCAGCGACAAACGAATAGGAGACGTCATTGAGAAGTTTCGTCGACTATTTGTCTGTTTTCTATTTTATTTTCTGCCTAATCGTTTAGATATTTAATTTATAATCTCATTCTATATAGAAATTATCTTCCACCTGCCACGAATCGGAGTCGAAAGAGTGCTCGTCCGCAAACGGTTAATAATGTTATGTACGGTAGCAGTGTATTATGTTAGTAGTTAATAAATTATATCGTTACAATTTGAACAGGCCGTTTAATTTTACGGAAAACGTGAAAAATGTTGAAAATTTGTAGCAGTTCTAATTCCATGGTCAGGGATTGTAGTAAATATGAATCTTAATTTAGATTCTCAGCTGATGCGAAGGTGTTTAGAAGTAATTTATCAGCTACCAGTATCGGTTACTTTTACTTTTACCGATTGAAAGAAACGATTAACACGTTCAGCTGACTGACGCTGAATTTTTTGTTTAGATGTTGGTTTCTGAGAATCGAAAGTATTAATTTAAAAGATATTAGAATTAATTAATAGGTGTTATTAAAATGTGTTAAACAGAGATATGAATTTTCTTTGAAGACTTTTACAATTTTCTTCTTGAATTTTTTACTATTTTTCGATCAGGTGTTTTTGAATTCGTATTGTAGTATACAGTCTAATGGAAATTCGACTAAAATTACTGTATTGAGAGAAAGAAATAGTCGATTCTATATGAATACGAATAATATTCCAAGATTACAATCAGTAGTGAAAAAAAAAAAAAATAAAAATTCAAAGAGTTCTGTGTGAATATGAGTAACATCGCAGGTTCGGTAGTAAGGAAGAAATATAATGAAAATTTATACAGTTGTATGTGAACACGAGTAACATTCCAAGCTTGGTAGTGGAGAAAGTTAAGAGAATAATAAAAATTCTCATATCCCAAGTTTAGTAGTGAAGGAAGTTAAAAGAATAATACAAATTCTCATATGCCAAACTTAGTAGTGCAAAAATTAAAGAAAAAAAAAATTCTCACATCCCAAGCTTTGTAGTGAAGAAAGTTAAAAGAATAATAAAAATTTTCACATCCGAAGCTTAGTAGTAAAAAAATTAGACAAAAATAAAAATTCAACAACTTTTCTGTGAATACGAATAATATTCCAAGCTTAGAAGTGAAAAATATTAAAAAAAAAAGATCACATCACAAACTTAGTAGTGCAAAAATAAAAAAAATAAAAAATTCTCACATCCCAAGTTTAGAAATGAAAAATATAAAAAAAAAATTCTCACATCCCAAACTTAGTAGTGTAAAAATTAAAAAGAAAAAAAAAAATTCTCACATCCCAAGCTTAGTAGTAAAGAAAGTTAAAAGAATAATAAAAATTCTCACATCCCAAGCTCAGTAGTGAAGAAATTAGACAAAAATAAAAATTCAACAACTTTTCTGTGAATACGAATAATATTCCAAGCTTAGAAGTGAAAAATATTAAAAAAAAAGATCACATCTCAAACTTAGTAGTGCAAAAATTTAAAAAAAAAAATTCTCACATCCCAATGTTAGTACTGCAAAAATTAAAAAAAAAAAATTCTCATATCCCAATCTTAGTAATGAAGAAAGTTAAAAGAATAATAAAGATTCTCACATCCCAAACTTACTGGTCTAAAAACTTAAAAAAAAAATTCTCACATTCCAAGCTTAGCACAAAAAAAAAATAAAAAAGGAATAATAAAAATCCACGCACACTCTTTCCCCATCCCAAAACAATTCCACCGCGCAAAAAAGTCCCTCGATCGCCCCAACTAAAAAATTTAAATCAACAAATTAAACGGAAAATTAAAAAAGAGTAAAAATCCACGCACACTCTTTCCCCATCCCAAAACAATTCCAACCACACAAAAAACTCCCTCAATCGCCCCAATAGAAAAACCTAAATCATCGCATAAAAAAAAAAAAAAAATTCCAATTACGAAAATCAGCATAGAACCAAACTAAACAAAAAAAAAAAGACAACTTAAACCTTTATCCCCGATGCAACCCATATCAGACCACAACTCTAAATTACCATCAGCTACCGTAAACAACCATTAAATCCGCACGATGAAGCGTGCTTCCGGTATTCCGAGCGGTACACGACAGCCAGATCCACATATTCTTTCTTTTATTTTTTTTTTCTCATCGTTTCAAGGTTTCCAGAGTTCCTCGACTTTCCTGAGATAGTCGATTGCGCTCAGGTAGAGTGTGCTACCTGTTTAGTAAAAGGGATCAGGTTTTGAAGCGAATAGCCGCGTGTACCGGTGAAGAGAAGACTCGTCGCCGACTTCATCGTCGACGCCATCGTCGTCGTCTTCATCGTCGTTCGCTCGTGATAGTTGCACAAGCATAGAGAACAGAGGAGGGGAGCTGAGCTAAGTGACGGGACGGTTTGGATGGGACTCGAGGACGTTCACCTTTTTTCGTGACTTCATCGAGGCTGGTACACGCTGGTAAAAGTGACTTCTGCCAACTAGAATCCTATAGGTCGCCGTGTTCCTCTCCTAACCGACGCTACCACCTTTACCGGTCTCTTGAAAAGGCAATGGAAACTTTTAGGATAACCGCACGCTATAGGCAGGTCGGTCTTAACAGCACGAGTTTGTATTTGTTCAATTATTTGTAGAATAGGTTAAATAGGAAGTATTTGATAGGTAAAGGGTATGTTTCAAGAATTTGGGTTTGAATCTTTTTATGGGAATTTATAACGGGAAGGTTGGAAATGAAGTTCGTCGTTTGTGTTTGAAAGTAGTGTGGAATAAAATGCTATGGAATGAAGTATGATAGTGGAGTATTATTTATTATGAATTGTGTGGTAGGAAAATGGGAATCTTTCCGGATGGTAAGCAATGCGTTAACAGTAGATTTATGCAACTTGGTTTAAGAAAGGATCTCTTGATAAAGGGAATGGAAATTTTGAAGTTCTTAATACTGGATTTGTGGAATTTGTTAAATTGATTTTGGGGGTTTTATGGTTGCGTTTTTTTAATTCTGGAACTATCGAAGTGGTTGAAATGATTAATTGGTAATTTTTCATAGAAATATTATTAATTTAATACGAACCTAACCCGAACCTTTACCGCTCTTCTGATAAAAGCAATGAAAATTTGTAAATTCTTTAAATTCTTAACACTAGATTTATGGAACTCGTCATTTCGATTTTGGAGGCTGTATGGTTTCATTTTTTAAATACTAGAACTACCGAAATGGTCAAAATGATTAATTGGAAATTTTTCATAGGAATGTTATAAATTTAAAATAAACCTAACCCGAACCTTTATCGCTCTCTTGATAAAAGCAATGAAAATTTTTAAGTTCTTAATACTAGTATTATGGAACTCGTTAAATTGATTTTGGAGGTTGTATGGTTTCATTTTTTAAATACTAGAACTACCGAAATAGTCAAAATGATTAATTGGCAATTTTTCATAGGAATTTTATAAATTTAAAATTAACCTAACCCGAACCTTTATCGCTCTCTTGATAAAAGCAATGAAAATTTTTAAGTTCTTAATACTAGTATTATGGAACTCGTCAAATTGATTATGGAAGCTGTATGGCTCTATTTTTTTAAACTAAGTCACATTGACCGCGGAGAATTCTAGGTTTAAACGTTCTGCGTTGATGGAATACTTTTTTGCGTATCGCGTATTCTGTCGGTGTTCGATTGATTATCCAACAGGCAACCAAGTTTCTATTATAATTTTTCAGTTGTGCTATATTAAATAATATCAGAGAACTATTCTTGAGCATATATTATTCATTTAATATATTAGAATACATTATTATAGTATATATTATATTTTGTATGAAACTTACAAGTATCCAACGACTTACGGACGGAAGTGTATATCTAAGTGAACAACATATATATTATATTATAATAATATATTACAATATATTAAATAAATAATATATGCTCTAGAGTAGTTCTCTGATATTATTTAATATAGCACAACTGAAAAATTATTCTCTGATATTATTTACAAAAATTATAATAGAAACTTAATTGTCTGTTTATAATATTAATATGATAATTAATATATTAAGTTAAATTATATTAATTATAATATTAAGTTATTATAATATATTATAATAATATATACAATCTCAATAATATATTATTTAAAATATATTAAATATATATAATACATGTAACACATTCCACACTTTTAATATTAATAAACAATACATTATTTAATACATTTATTTAATAACAAAATAATACATTATTTAACATATCATTTAATATATGCTCAAGAATATCACATCACGATCTGAACACTTTAATCGTCAAACGCATATATGCATCCGCAGCAATCAAAGGATTGAAAAAGAATTATACGAAGTTCGAAGTTGAAAGTTTCTTCGACTCGACCTACATTTCAGGTTATCTCGTTTCAATACTCCAGTTTGTTCGAGAAACGAATAAAATGATCACCAGTAAATCCACTGACCCGAGATTATGCGCTCTCATCCTATAAAACGATTCGATTAAGCCGTTACGATTTTTATTATTGTGCCTCGATAACGTTCGTGTCCAGTTCGTCGCGTGTAAAACGACCGATCGCCAATGCAAAACACCTTGCATGCACGACTGACCATTCAGACTTACGTAAATTCTTATTTAATCCCCTTAAACGGAGATTAAACCAACCGTCGCGTACCTACCTTCTTTAGGGTTCGAGAATCCTACGTTTGTGTAGTATCTGAAAGTTTTGAAATTACGATTGGCGAAATTTTTGTTTGTTAATTTCGCTCAGTGACCGTGATTTTAACGATTCGTTTCTTCACACTTGCCGCATTCAAGTTTACCAGGGAACCGGCGAACAGAAAGGTCAGTTCTGTTGAATACTTGGCATAGCTGCACGCCTTGTTGCCTCGTTCCTTGAAAATTCGCGATTGTTTTCCTGTATCGTAACGGGAAATACCGGTTTTTGGGCAGCCTCTTTCGACTGTCGCGTCTTAAAACGTATTTCTCGACTTTTCAACTTTTTATCCCGCTTCCTTTTCGTAGATTTTTAACCCGTTTCGTGTTTATCGCGTCTTAAAACGTATTTCTCGACTTTTGAAATTTTTATCCCGCTTCCTTTTCGTCGATTTTTAACCCGTTTCGTGTTTATCGCTTCTTAAAACGTATTTCTCGACTTTTCAAATTTTTATCCCGCTTCCTTTTCGTAGATTTTTAACCCGTTTCGCGTTTATCGCTTCTTGAAACGTATTTCTCGATTTTTGAAATTTTTATCCCGCTTCCTTTTCGTCGATTTTTAACCCGTTTCGTGTTTATCGCGTCTTAAAACGTATTTCTCGATTTTTGAAATTTTTATCCCGCTTCCTTTTCGTCGATTTTTAACCCGTTTCGTGTTTATCGC
>SMSQ01026193.1:56107-89118 GCA_019453375.1 Ctenoplectra terminalis
AATATAAGAAACCAAGAATGAAGTAACTTTTTTCCACAAAATGGTCGAACTATCCCAAACTATACCCTACATCGAACTCTATTATGTACAACCTTCAAGAATTGCACTTTACCCATTGTCGCTTTCGTCTTTCGCGTCCAATATAGATACTCGCTTCATTCAATATGACTATTTTTATCCGATACCAAGTAAGTACCAATAGCAAAACTACTTCGTATCGAAACGAAACAAAGTTACCGAGTACATACTAGCATTTACTTGTATCGATTCATCTCTCACGCTGCATAATATTTGGCGACAAATAACAATATTTTACTGTGTTACGATGTTACTGTACCATAAAACAGGTTTATCATGCACGAATAAAAATGGTTGAACAAAATGGAACCCGGTGAAATTAGAATTCATCACAACCTTATCGCTATTCCAGCGACTTTTTCTTCTCCGCCATCGCGCTGCCCACATCAATAACATAATTAATGTACAAAGTCGCAACGGGAGTATCGATTGCCTCTAACCCGAAGGTAGCAGTGCTTATCGAGCAACCATGAACGTGACCCGAACCTATATCG
The DNA here is from genome assembly GCA_019453375.1 of Ctenoplectra terminalis. Lineage (NCBI taxonomy): Eukaryota > Metazoa > Arthropoda > Insecta > Hymenoptera > Apidae > Ctenoplectra > Ctenoplectra terminalis. Next base: position 56,680 of record SMSQ01026193.1, read on the forward strand.
ACTTTTTATACGAACCAGAACCTTTGATGGTCATCCACGTAACATATTATTATATCCTAGCGGATCGATGCTTCTGTTTGAGAAAGCAAAACGATGGTTATCGATCCCGAAAAATGTGCAAATTTGCAGAGTGCGATGAGCTGATGGCGATTTCGCTAGGGCTGATTCATCGTTGGTCTTATCGGCGTGAAAATAATCGTCGAAGTCGATTTTTCGATGAGCAGTGGTGTTTTTATTTTTTTTTAGAAGATATTCAAAGAAAATTTGCAGAACATATGTGGAAACTTTGCAAAAGCTTTGCGGAAAATTTGCAGAAAATATGCGGAGACTTTGCAGAAAATTTGTGGAAAATTTTCAGAACATTTGCGTAACCTTTGCAGAAAATTTACGAAAAATTTGCGGAAAATTTGCAGAAAATTTGGTTTGTTTTCTGTAATAATGTTGAAATTTGAAGTTTCGATGGTAATAGAAAAATTGTAAACCAAGGATTTTGTTTTTCCGATTTTCTGCAATTTTTATTTCACATTTTTTTTTTTTAAGAGAAATTTAGTTTCGGAAATATTATCAAAGTTGCGGAATTTTTTCTTAAAATGAAAACTGGGTGATTAATGCACGCAATAGTTTTCAAGCCTCTGTGTTCTCGATGTTTTATCTTTCACAAGATTTCTAAATCCCTGCTATAAAAATTCTCTTTATCCTGAAAGTTTCGAAAAAATTTGAAAACCCTACAATTCTTCTCGCAATTAAAAAAATAGTAGGTCATTTTCGACTCAGTCTTGGTTTCTTGTTAAAAAATCTCCTCGTTTTGAAATAAACACAAAAGAAATTATTATTAACACTAAACCTACCAAAGCGGTCAAATGACCGGTTCGTATTTTTTAAAAATTCTATGAATAAATATATTCTATAAAAAATAATAAAAATTCTACAAACCTCTAATAGTGAATTTTTGAGTATTTTCTCTGATTTTCTATAAAATATATTATTAAATATTCGTTTCTATTACATTATATATTTTTTTCAAATATCTATTATTATAATTCCTTTAGTACAAATAATTATACTGCAATCGTTCGCAGTATTAGTGTTAATACGCGAATGTTTAAAAAATACTTTATCTCTCAAACGAAACGAGAACTCGTCTCGACTAAAAACAATCTAAAAATCTCAGCAATTATTAAAAAATATTGCCCCAATTTACTTAAACGAACTTACAAACTTACAATCATAACTTCTCCCATCAAAATCCTAGTATTTCATGATTGAGATGTTAAAAATCATAACGCTGCGAGTCAAAGAAACAGAAATTGAGCTGCGCTGTAATTTCGCGTCTCGATAACCCTCTTTATTTAAAATCACTGTGCAGTTGAATTTTTTTCTTCTTTTTTTTTTATCCCCCATTCGTACCATTGCGATTCTCAGCTCCTCAATTACTTTCGTAACGTCGAAAACCGGAGGTCGGTGAACAAAAACGTGACTTTCGTTCGCCGGTTTAGAAGTGCAGGCGAGGGAATCGTTTTACCGCGACCGTAGAAAAATAATTTGTCGCAACGGCGAAGCGGAAATTGCCAGTTAGCAACCATAGATTTCTACGGTTTCGCGAAGGCACTGACATGAACGGGCTGAGCCAGCGAAATAACTGTCGGAGAAAATTGCTGAGCTACGACAATGTCGGTTCTTGCACTTCCCCTATGGTTCCTTGGCGAATTAATTTCGATGGCGAAATTATAATCGACGCGGTAATTGCTTTCTCGAGGGGAACTCGGCTTGGGATATAGTTTCGGAGTGATTCTGCGGATAAATTGCTCGATAAATAAGAAATATCCGCGTCGATGACGTAGAATTGAAATTAGGAAGATTTATCGTACAGTGTGTTCGATCATCGAGCGTCGATGTTTCACTGTTTTAACACATTGCATGCGGGAAACGTACTTTTACGTTTTTTGCTATCTGTGACTGGAGCGCGGGTCGCGTAAAAGTACGTATTTAATAGAATATTTGTGCTGAAAAGCCGGTATCGTATAAATACGATGGGCATTGTAAGCATGTATGGTGTTTTCTTGTTCTTTTTTAACACGTTGACTGCCACAGTGGTCATATGTGACCGGAGATTGTTTCACCTGTAGCGTCATTGTGGTCATCGGTGACCAGAGTGCTCCAAATGTTTATAATTGTAAAAATTAAATGAACATCGATAGTTAACTCTTTGGGGCACGCTGGGATTAAAAGTGTCCTACATTTTTTACGCACCTTTGGTTCACCTTTTGGTTAAATAGAGTAATTAAAGAGTAATTAAAGAAACTTTTTTCTAGCAAACTGTTGACAATATTTTAAGAGTCGACTGGAAACAGTAGCTTAAAAGATTAGGTTATGTTACTTGTTGTGGAAGTAGAAAAGGGAAATGATCAATTTAGAATGATTGCACGTAGCTTGTTTTGCAACTGAATTGAAGGTTCGGTGAGAACTGAAGTTTTATGTAAGCTGTTTGGATTATCGGTGGTTAAATGATAAGTTTCTGGCTGTAATTGAGGATTATCGAACGGTGATTTAAAAAAGGAGCAGGTGATCTTTAATTCGTAGTTTGCTCGGATAATGTGTTCGTTCGGTTAGTTTGTAATATTAATCGAGTGTTGATACCGATAATAAAATTAAACATCTGTCTTTGTAGTTTTATTATTGAGGTCAATTTATTTAATAATTAACGGTACTGGTAATCGAAAATTGTTCGGATTTGAAAAATTCTATAATTTCGAATTTTGCGTTGGATACGAAGAAGATATTAATTTCGAAACTTCCAAGTTAAAGAATTTATTTATTTTTGTTACCAAGTAGTAGAAATTTGCTAGTTTTGAGCTCTAAAATTAAAGACAGTGTATACTGTTAGTTTTCAAAATTAAAAAAAAATCAATTAGTTTGGAGTTTTAAATAGGAAAAATTGTACTTTTGAATTTTCAAATCGCAAAAGAATTGTTACTCTTAGATCTTCAAACTGGAAAGAGAAAACCACTAAGCTCGAATTTTTTGATTAAAAAAAATCATGGTTTTGCATGTTTAAATTAAAAAAAAAACTGTTACTCTTGAACCTTCAAACTTGACAGTTTTAAAATATAAAAAACATCGTGCTTGTGAAATCAAAAAACCATTACTGTTAAATTTTCAAACTAGAAAAAAGACCATTAACTTTGAATTTTAAAGTTCGTACAAATAATACTTCTGAATCTTCTAACTCCTAAAAAAAATCAATATAATTAAATCTTCAAACCAGTAAAAAGACCATTGACTTCAAATTTCAAAGTTCAAACAAATCATGCTTCTCAATATTCTAATTCCTAACAAAAATCAATATAATTAAATCTTGAAACTAGAAAAAAGACCATTAACTTCGAATTTCGAAGTTCAAACAAATAATACTTCTGAATCTTCTAGCTCCTAAAAAAAACCATTACTGTCAAATCTTCAAACTAAATCTTGAAACTAGAGATAAGACATTAATTTTTAATTTCAAAGTTTCAACAAATAATAATTCCGAATCTTCTAACTCCTAAAAAAAACCATTACTGTCAAATCTTCAAACTAAATCTTAAAACTAGAAATAAGACATTAACTTCAAATTTCAAAGTTTCAACAAATAATAATTCCGAATCTTCTAACTCCTAAAAAAAACCATTACTGTCAAATCTTCAAACTAAATCTTAAAACCAGAAAGAAGACATTATCTTCAAATTTCAAAGTTCGATCAAATAATACTTCCGAATCTTCTAACTCCTAAAAAAATCAATATAACTAAATCTTCAAACCTGTAAAAACACCATTAACTTCAAATTTCAAAGTTCGAACAAATAATACTTCCAAATCTTCTAACTCCTAAAAAAATAAATATAATTAAATGTTGAAACCAGTAAAAAGACCATTGACTTTGAATTTCAAAGTTCGAACAAACCATCCTAAAAAGACCATTACCGTCAAACCTTCAAACAAAACCTTCGAACCTCTCAATTTTACCATAACTCGCTGCGACACTTAATTCCCACTCAACAACCCTTAAACTTCCCACAAAATACATAATATATTCACCCGTCTGAGCCCAATACAACCCTAATTCACCTCGCACAACAAACCCAACCTCGTTTCACAATTTCCTCAAACGATCTGCTCGAGATCAAGGACAAGATCGAGACGAACGACATCGAATCCAAAGAAACGATCCGGAAGCACCCTTATCTCGCGGAGGGCTCCGAGGAAAATGACCCGTTACCAGACCGCTTCCGGCGGAAGTGAAACCGTGGAAGGCGGTATATAAGTGGCGATGCTGCGACTGAAGCATAACGGAAAACCAGACGGGGGTAGAAGGAGCACAGAGAAGAAAAAGACGACGTAGAAAGAGACGGCGACTCGAGGGAGAAAAGGAAGAGTGGTGTCGCGACCTTGGGCTCGAGTTCCGCATTGCTGAAGCGCAACAGATCTCGCGAATCCAGTCGTTGTCAGTTCTCAGTTGGCAACATGACTAGTTGCTTTAACACCAGACCCACCGAAGCGGTCAAACGACCGTTTCGTAATTTCTTGTCCAAATTTTATAAATTATTAACGGTGCACTTTCTGAATATTTTTTTTTTATTTTCTGTAAAATATGCGGTTAACCCTTTGCCCTGTAACCACGAGTTACACTCGTGGCGCCGATTCTGGATAAAATAGAATAAAATAGAATAAAATAGAATAAAATAGAATAAAATACAATGAAATACAATAAAATACAATAAAATACAATAAAATACAATAAAATACAATAAAATACAATAAAATACAATAAAATACAACAAAATACAATAAAATACAATAAAATACAATAAAATACAATATAATACAATGAAATACAATAAAAACATACAGTATTTATGATAAACGCAAAAAATGCTTCTGGACAGAGCATTAGAAGGGCTTGCGAATTAAGCTATTCAAATAAAAGATTTACCCTTATTTGTTAATCGAGAGATGAATGCACAAAAAAATAGAACAGAATCAATCCTATATAAAATAATAACATATTGCAAAATACAAAATATTATGCATCCATTTCTTATTAATAAAACGAAAGAAACTTTTAAGACAACCTAATAATTTAACATTTCTCGTTTAGCAAACTTTTCTTCTAAAACCCGCCATTTTTACGAAAATAATTGCGACTAAATTCATTTTTAAAATTCGTGCGTAGATATAATATCCATAACTTCCGAGCTACCATTTAAAAAAAAAAATGAGACATCCCGTTACCAATATTTTTTTGTAAGCGGTCTTGATAATTAATCGTCAATTGAAATTTATGCACGTTTTTGCGTTCACATTTTTTTATATANACAGTATTTATGATAAACGCAAAAAATGCTTCTGGACAGAGCATTAGAAGGGCTTGCGAATTAAGCTATTCAAATAAAAGATTTACCCTTATTTGTTAATCGAGAGATGAATGCACAAAAAAATAGAACAGAATCAATCCTATATAAAATAATAACATATTGCAAAATACAAAATATTATGCATCCATTTCTTATTAATAAAACGAAAGAAACTTTTAAGACAACCTAATAATTTAACATTTCTCGTTTAGCAAACTTTTCTTCTAAAACCCGCCATTTTTACGAAAATAATTGCGACTAAATTCATTTTTAAAATTCGTGCGTAGATATAATATCCATAACTTCCGAGCTACCATTTAAAAAAAAAAATGAGACATCCCGTTACCAATATTTTTTTGTAAGCGGTCTTGATAATTAATCGTCAATTGAAATTTATGCACGTTTTTGCGTTCACATTTTTTTATATAACCTCTTAAGGTGTCATACTGGGAGTGGATAATAAAAACATTATATAAAAATTGTAAATTAAAAAATAAATCAATAAAAAGGAATAAGAATGTGAACTAAATTTTTTACGCCGTGTTCTGAGAATAGTTTCTGCCGCGAATAGGCACAATTTAATCGGCACGATTAAATTCCAGCCATCGCAGTCGCGTTCTCCCTTAAACGTACGATGACTTATGGATCAAAATGTACACGCATCGCGTGCATTTCTTTAAACGAATAAAAGAACTGTTTCTATTGTCAGTTTTAACCTCGTAATAGTTATAGGAGGATGTTGAAGAAGTGTCGCTGGGTTTGGTCCCAGGTTGTTGGCTGCTAATTGTCTAGGGCAATATAATTGTCTTGTTTCTGGAAAACCACTGGCTTTGTTCTCCGTTCGTCGGACAAACGACCCATAACGAGCGAAGGAAAAGAGCAAAACCCGCGACGCGACTGAAATAGTTGATGATGGTACGGAAAGAGCTTGAATAGAATTACGCCGAAGTCACGATTATTCGAGTGCTCTTTGGTCGAACAGGTTTTGTCGGTCGATTGGCTTTTCAACGAATATTTTTATTTATTGTGTGTATTCTTCTTCTTCTTCTTCTTCTTCTTTCTTTAACCCTTTGCTCTACAATCACGAGTCACATACAGATGACGCTACAATTTTATTCGACTCGATCTAGCAAATTAATGCAACAAATGCATTGTATTTATAATAAAGTAACATTTTAATTTAAAGGATTGAAAATTAATAAATAGAAAATAGGAATAATATTTCAATACTCTGTATTTGACACGCATTTCATTTACAGATTCAATATCTCCAATGAATCTATTATCTTGCTTTATTATATTTGCTGTGTTTATTCCTATTTGTTTATTCCTTTTGCAGTTTTAAATATGGAGCTAGATAATCTTGCTTTAATAAATAAATTTTAAATTATTATTATGCACGAAGATTTGTGTTATATGAAAACAGTGGTCGCAATACCTTTGGCGCATTACATGAATTCGCATTGTAAGAACTCGCATTATAGAAATTCGTATTGTAAGAACTTGCGTTATATGAATTCACGATGTAAGAACTCGCGTTATATGAATTCACGCTGTAAGAACTTGCATTATAGAAATTCGCGTTGTAAAAACTCGCGTTATAGAAATTCGCGTCGTAAGAACTCGCATTATAGAAATTCATGTCGTAAGAATTCGCGTTATAGAAATTCGTGTCGTAAGAACTCGCATTATAGAAATTCATGTTGTAAGAATTCGTGTTATGAGAATTTGTGTTGTAAGAACTCGCGTTATATGTATTCGAGTTATAAGAACTCGCATTATGGGAATTCGCGTTGTAAAAACTTGCGTTATGGGAATTCACGATATAAGAACTCACGTTGCAAGAACTCGAGTTATAGAAATTCGCGTTGTAAGAACTCGCGTTATAGAAATTCACGTTGGAAGAATTCGTGTTATGGGAATTCGCGTTGTAAGTACTCGCGTTATAGAAATTCGAGTTATAAGAACTCGCATTATTGAAATTCGTGTTGTAAAAACTCGCGTTATGGAAAATCACGATATAAGAACTCGCATTGCAAGAACTCGAGTTATAGAAATTCGCGTTGTAAGAACTCGCATTATTGAAATTCGTGTTGTAAAAACTCGCATTATGGAAATTCACGATATAAGAACTCGCGTTGCAAGAACTCGAGTTATAGAAATTCGCGTTGTAAAAACTCGCGTTGTAAAAACTCGCATTATGGAAATTCACGATATAAGAACTCGCATTATATAAATTCGCGTTGCAAGAACTCGCGTTGTAAAAACTCGCGTTGAAAGAACTCGCATTATACAAATTCGCGTTATAGAAATTCGAGTTATAAGAACTCGCATTATTGAAATTCGCGTTGTAAAAACTCGCGTTGAAAGAACTCGCATTATACAAATTCGCGTTGCAAGAACTCGCGTTGTAAAAACTCGCGTTATAGGAATTCGCGTTGAAAGAACTCGCATTATACAAATTCGCGTTGCAAGAACTCGCGTTGCAAGAACTTGCGTTGTAAGGACTCGCGTTATACGGGAATCTGTTGCACTTTTAGAAAGAGTTTTCAGTCGAATTAAATTTAGTGTTCAGTTCATTGTTGGGCAATCTGTTTTTGAAACATCCTGTATAGACGTTCACTTTTAGTAGCAGTTCATTGTATCGACTTTCGAATGGAGGCTGAGAATATCTTTCCCCTTGCAACCATGTAACGCAATCGCATGTAACGGTATCTGCTCAAAACGTATCAAGATTTTCACAACCGGCCGGTAAAGTTGCAGGTTAAGTTGTTACATACTCCAGCCAAATCATTTATTTCCTGACTTTCGTTACAACTTGTTACAAACGTTTCCGAAAACTTCTTTTTTTATCTATAAAAATTGTATCTTGTATTAACTTATTCAGAGGAAACCGAATATTTAACCATTTTCAATATTTCAATATTAAGCTCCTGTGTCGCGTGAGAACAAATAAAAATCACACACTTTTTTTTTTTAATCTATTAAACTCTAAGAAAATTTTATTATTTTATAAAACATCAACAATACGATTTCCTACATTTCAAATTTTATCTCACAGAAAATCTATATACCTTAAAATAATAATGTACAAAAAGAAGATTCGTTTTCCTCAAGATACTTAACACTAGATTTACGGAACCCGTCAATTTGACTCGGTTCAGATTTTGTGCTTAAGTTTAACAATCATGCATACGGAAAATGTAAACACGAAATAGAATTTATATACGAGAAATGTACTCTGCTAATAGAAATCTATTAATTTGAAGTAAACTGAACTAATGATTTTACAAGGAATTTGTATTTCAATGTACCCATCAAAATGAGCCGATCGATGTCCGTAAACCTAGTGTTAAGAAACAACGAGCCTATATTACAAATCCGTTACTTATTTTTTTCCGCTATAAAGGATAGCTATGTAATTTTTCTCGTTTCGCNTTGATTTGAAAATGTTTTAATTAATAATTACTGTAGATTAATAATTACTGTAATAATTCATACTAGTTCAAATCATTATAATTCACAATAATTGACAATAATTCAAATCATTATAATTGATAACAATNATTTGCATCGATTGCAAAATACGTTATTCGAGGGATCAGAGTTCTAAGCCGGAAACAATTGTTCGGGTCGAATAATGGTTTTGCATGAAATTCAATAATCTCACTAGACCGCAATGAACTTCTATTATACACTCCCGTCCATAAGTCGTCGGGCACGTAACTAGTTTAGAATAAAGAAAAGTTTATGTTATAATTATAAAATAAATCCCCTCTCTAATTGTTTGCGTTATAGAGAGCTTTAATTTATACTATTATTTTTTTTTATTTTAACGAGAGTTTACTTTGATCAGAATTTTATTAAAAACTTATAGGTGTCTTATGAACAGGAGTGTAAACTCTTGTCCACAAGTCGTCGTACGCTGGACAAATTTGGAATAAAGAGAAGCTTAAGTTACGGTTACAAAATAAATCTACTATTCTCTAATTATTTATATTATATTCTGTTCTTTTAAGTATGTTTTTCAAAGTCTGATTAATAATAATTTTATTAAAAACTTATAAATGTACAGTAACTTATAAACGGGAGTGTACACTCTCAAATTTGGAATAAAAAGAAGCTTAAGTTATTGTTACAAAATAAATCTACTATTCTCTAATTATTTATATTATATTCTGTTCTTTTAAGATTTTTTTTAAAGTCTGATTAATAATAATTTTATACAAAACTTATAAGTGTCCAGTGACTAATAAACGGCAGTGTACACTCTTGAATTTAGAATAAAGAGAAGCTCAAATTACGGTTACAAAATAAATCTACTATTCTCTAATTATTTATATCATAGAAAACTTCCATTTATTCTTTCCTTTTAAGATCTTTCCGAAAGTCTGATTAATAACAATTTTATTAAAAACTTATAAGTATCCAGTGACATATAAACGGGAGTGTACACTCTTAAATTCGGAATAAAGAGAAGCTTAAGTTACGGTTACAAAATAAATCTACTATTCTCTAATTATTTATATTATATTCTGTCCTTTTAAGATCTCTCTGAAAGCCTGATTGATAATAATTTTATTAAAAACTTATAAATGTACAGTGACTTATAAACCGGAGTGTACACTCTCTTTGGAATAAAGAGAAGCTTAAGTTACTGTTACAAAATAAATCTACTATTCTCTGATTATTTATATTATATTCTGTCCTTTTAAGATCTCTCAGAAAGCCTGATAGATAATAATTTTATTAAAAACTTATAAATGTCCAGTGACTTATAAACCGGAGTGTACACTCTCAAATTTGAAATAAAGAAATGCTTAAGTTACGGTTACAAAATAAATCTACTATTCTCTAATTATTTATATCGCACAGAACTTTCCTTTATTCTGTCCTTTTAAGATCTTTCCGAAAGCCTAATTAATAATAACTTTATTAACACTAAACCTACCAAAGCGGTCAAATGACCGTTTCGTAATTTCTTCTCCAAATTTTATAAATTATTAACCGTGCACTTTTGAACATTTTTTTGTGATTTTCCGTAAAATATATGATCAAAGATTTGTTTCTCCAGCATTGTGTATTTTTCCAAGTATCTATTATTATAATTTCTTTGACACAATCAGGTATAGTTTAATCGTCGGTAGGTTTAGTGTTAAAAACTTATAAGTGTCCAGTGACTTATAAACGGCAGTGTAAACTCTCGTCCACAATTCCTCCGTCAAACCCGAAGAAAGAGGACAAAAAGACAAGAACCTTGCGCCTTGACCTTGACTCCCAGTTCCGCATTGCTGAAGCTCGAAGGGTCCCCGCGAAGGGCCAGCTGGAGAGGATCGTCGACCGCGGTTGGAAGAAGGGCGAGAGAGGCCGGACCGCCGGCTGGCAACCCCGACCTTCAACTTGACCAGCTCGACTCGCGTCCTTCTTCTTGGCCGAGGCGAGCGTGACCGCTTCGGGATACCAGCGCGTACAATTTTAGACGCGGGGTCCTTGACACCTTCGCCATCGAGACAACTGGCAGCCATTGACAGCCTCGAGCGTTGCTCCTCCGTCCATTGATTTGCGCCGCTCGTCCGCTCGGCTGGGCCGCGTGTGTGCCTGGCAACGACCAGCGAGCGTACGCGAGATGAGAGACCTTTCCAGCCCCGGGTGGGAGAGCTAGGTGTTGGTCCGTGAGTTGGTGAACGCTTCGTTTCTGTTCCGTGTTGTTCCTCGCGATAAAAATTCTTCGTGATTCTCTCGTAGCGTAATTCTGGGTGAAATGTCTTCGAGAATGAGATGATTCGATCTTGTACACGCTATAAAATGTTCCGGTTCTCAGCTGTTTTCAGCAGGCACAGTTTTGAATCGAAATAAGTAACTGGTTTTCTTGTTTGAAACAAGGAACTCGGTGTCCCCACTTTTTTCTTCGAGGTCGTCCGCAGTCACAGTCGTTCGGAGTTCCTTAAAAGGGAACGTATGGATGTGGAAAAAAATAAAAGAAGAATGAAGGATTTTTAGGTGTTTCATGACCGGTACAATAAAATATGTTTATTTAAAAATATTAACAAAATATTTGGACAAAAATTAATTGAAATCGTTTCAAAATCAAATTGTTGGTTTAGGAGAAGATGAGTCACGAAGCTTACTACCTTTTTCACAAGCTTGATTACGATTATCATTACTGGATTTCCGGAACCCGTCAATTTGATGGATTTCAAATTTCGCGCCTCTAAGATCAACAAGTATATGCGCGGAAAATGTTCAGAATAAATGAAATTCGTACTTCGTATTCAGAATGAAATTTGTACACAATGAATCTGCTAAATAAACCTCTAATATTAATAATTTAAAATAAAATAGATTTAAAATAAAATTAAATAACGGTATAAAATAAAATAAATTTAAAATAAAATTAACTAACGGTATAAAATAAAGTAAATTAAAAATAAAATTAACTAACGGTATAAGATAAAATAAATTTAAAATAAAATTAACTAACGGTATAAAATAAAATAAATTTAAAGTAAAATTAACTAACGGTATAAAATAAAATAAATTTAAAATAAAATTAACTAACGGTGTAAAATAAAATAAATTTAAAATAAAATAAAATTAACGAATATAATTTAGTTTTCGCCAAAATTACAATTTAAATATCAAATTGTAACAAAGTTTCATGCATGACGGATATAGCCGTCATGACACAAAATTCTGCCACATCTCCATCACGGATATAGTCGTCAAACACACTTAACTGGTTAATCGTCGGTAGTCCTAGTGTTAAAAGTTACAAGCTAATGTATCTATATTTACAAAAATTAGTTTTATTTAGTTATCACTGTGCTATTAAATTCGATTACTGTATTACTGTAGCGATACTACCATCTTTCCATAGCAATTATTACTTTATAAATTTTCAAATAAAAGTGAAAAACTGTAATCAATCTTAGCTTTTTCTCCAATAAGCAAACAAAATTCAGGCTATAGAGCGTTAAAATAAAATTAACTAATGGTATAAAATAAAATAAATTTAAAATAAAATTAACTAATGGTATTTAAAAAAAAAAACTGTGTTTTAACGTATCTATGAAAGTGATCCAATTGAGGTCCCTAATCTAGTGTTAAATCTAGTGTTAAAGAAAAATATCCACGATATAAAAATTTGTATTAACATCTCTGTGTTATATTTGTGTGCAGGCCCTCGGACAGGACGTCCTGATGGTGACCAAAGAAGAAGAATGGGGCAACGCGTTAAGTGTACGAGACAAATCCTCGCTGGGAGTGGTGCTGAGGGATCGTTTGATGACGGATGCCGCCCTCGGAGGTCCACGACCGATCAAGTCTGAACACAATTATAGTCTGTTGGCATCGAGTCCTCCTCCGAGCCCCGCGACACCCGGTGCCAACCCTCACACGCCTAATTCTGGGTCGTCCGCGAACAGGGTCGGTGTTTCCCTCTCCAACAACAGTTCCTCCATCGATTCTAGTAATTTGGATCACCATAAATCGTTGGACATTCGAAGTAGAATTGATGGTGAGTGTACATGAACATTTTTGTTATTATGGAACAAATATTTAAGAGTTACACTATCGCTCGTAAGTATCCGGATTATATATTATTGCGATTCAATCTTTTTTTTTTTTTGTAATTGTAATTTATTGTTGATTAGGAATTCAGAGAGATTTATATAAGTATTTTAAATAATTAGTATTAATAAGTAATTCTTCTGTTTCACAACTTTTCGAGTTGCAGAGTTTCTTCCCTTCTGTTTTGCAACTTTTCGAGGTGCAAAGTTTCTTATCTTCTCTTTTGCAACCATTCGAATTAAAAAGTTCCTTCTCTTCTCTTTTGCAACTTTTCGAATTGCCAAGTTTCTTATCTTCTCTTTCGCAACCTTTCGAGTTGTAAAGTTTCTTATCTTCTCTTTTGCAACTTTTCGAGTAGAAAATTTTCTTCTCTTCTCTGTTACAACTTTTCGAGTTGCAAATTTTTTTCTCTTTTGGTTTGCAACTTTTCGAGTTGCAATTTCTCTTTTCTTCTCTTCACTTTTTTCAACCATTCGAATTGCAAAGTTTCTTCTCTTCTGTTTTGCATCTTTTCGAGTTGCAAATTTCCTTTTCTTCCGTTTTGCAATCACTTGAGTTGCAAAGTTTCTTGTCTTTTCTTTTTTTCAACTTTTCGAGTTGCAAAGTTTCTTGTCTTCTCTTTTACAATTTCTCGAGTTATAAATTTTCTTTTCTTCACTTTTGCAACCTTCTAAGTTGCAAAGGTTCTTCCCTTCTCTTTTGCAACCTTTCGAGTTGCAAATTCTCTTCTCTTCTCTTCTGTTTTGCAACCTTTCAAATTATAAAGTTTCTTCTCTTCTCTTTTACAACTTTTCGAATTGCAAATTTTCTTTTCTCCTCTTTTGCAACTTTTCGAATTGCAAATTTCCTTCTCTTCTGTTTTGCATCTTTTCGAGTTCAAATCTTCTTTTGTTCCGTTTTGCAACCTTCCGAGTTGCAAAGTTTCTTATCTTCTGTTTTACAATTTCTCGAATTATAAATTTTCTTTTCTTCTCTTTTACAACCTTCTAAGTTGCAAAAGTTCTTCCCTTCTCTTTTACAACCTTTCGAATTGCAAATTTTCTTTTCTTCTCTTTTGCAACCTTTCGAGTTGCAAATTCTCTTCTCTTCTCTTTTCGAACTTTTCAAATTGCAAATTTTCTTTTCTTCTCTTTTGCAACCTTTCGAGTTGTAAAGTTTCTTCTCTTCTCTTTACCAATCTTTTAAATTGAAAATTTTCTTTTCTTCCGTTTTGCAAATTTCCTTTTCTTCTCTTTTGCAACCTTTCGAGTTGCAAATTCTCTTCTCTTCTCTTTTCGAACTTTTCAAATTGCAAATTTTCTTTTCTTCTCTTTTGCAACCTTTCGAGTTGTAAAGTTTCTTCTCTTCTCTTTACCAATCTTTTAAATTGAAAATTTTCTTTTCTTCCGTTTTGCAAATTTCCTTTTCTTCTCTTTTGCAACCTTTCGAGTTGTAAAGTTTCTTCTCTTCTCTTTTACAACTTTTCGAATTGCAAATTTTCTTTTCTTCTCTTTTGCAACCTTTCGAGGTGTAAAGTTTCTTCTCTTCTCTTTAACAATCTTTTAAATTGAAAATTTTCTTTTCTTCCGTTTTGCAAATTTCCTTTTCTTCTCTTTTGCAACCTTTCGAGTTGCAAATTCTCTTCTCTTCTCTTTTCCAACTTTTCGCGCCATTCCCTAACCTTTTCATAAATACCAAAAATAAATGCAGAGCTTTAATCCAACACAATACATATTAAAAAATTCTTCTTCAAAAGTTCTTCATTCACGTTCCGTTTATTATTCATTCCTTGATTTAGAAATCGCACATTGGAGAACGTATTATAATTTTTGCAACATCCTAACATCGTAACAACCATTGCAAACTCCGGATACCTCTATCACCATAAAATCCTAACGCAACAATCCCACAAATATTCCCAGCAATATTAACCACCGCGTCCACCAGTCGTAAGAAACCTCGTCCTCACCTTTCCCACACTCAACGTTGTAGAATCTCTTTTCTAACCTCGTTACACCGCGTCACGACCGATAGAGTGACGCTAATGCACAACACCATTTCGTTCCCTTGAAAGCTACAGCGAGATCTCCAACAGGAGTGGGTGTAACGTTACAGAAGTAACAGGAGTCCGATAATACGACCGATTCGAACGAAATCTACGCGATTGGTACACGTTCCAAGAATCACTGTCCACCAGGCTTGATTTGCGCGACATGTACACGTCGCGGATCCATTAACTGCTCAAGACGATGCTCTATCGGAAGAAATGGTATATCAATAATGATTGGATCTGATTACCGTCATCGCGGGACCTGTTTGCTCCATGATATTGTACGAATTTGTACGAGTAGTTTCTTTGGCTGGCTTTGGCGCGCGATAATTTTATTTTTATGAGATTTAGTATTTTTTTTTTTTTTGTTCTTTCGGTTCTGTGGAAGGGATTCTTTGTATGGTTAAGAAATGTGTAAGGAAGGGTAGAAGTAGGGTAATAATGAGTGAGGAAAAATATATTAAATGACCGGGTTTTGTTCATTAAGTCGAGAGGGATAACACTGTCTCTTGGCACTGGAACCACCAGAGTGGTCAAAATGACCCGTTCGTAATTTTTCATAAAAATTGTTTTAATTAACTATGGTGCCTTTGCGCAGATTTTTTGTGATTTTCTGTTAAAAATATAGATAAACCTTTGTCTCAGTTGCATTACATATTATTTTATATACCTTCCACTTTGATTTCTTCGGTAGAAGTAAGTATACTTTAATCGTCGGTAGTTCTAGTGTTAATTTGGGAAGAGTGGGTGACGTCGAGAATTGCAAATATCGTGATCTATTAATTTTATTTTTATGAGATTTAGTTTCTTTTTTTTTTGTCCTTTGGGTTCTCTGGAAGGGATTCTTTGTATAACAATGATATATGTAAGAAAAGGTAGAAGTTGGGTAATGATGATTGACTGAAACTATACCAAACGACCGAGTGTTGTTTCTTAAATCCAGAGAGGCACTGCCGTTTAATTTGAGAACAGTAGGTGACGTTGAGAACTGCAAATATCGTGATCTATCGATTTTATTTTTATGAGATTTAATTTAATTGTTTTTTTTTTTTCTGTTCTTTGGATTCTCTGGAAGGGATTCTTTGTACGATAAAAAATGTGTAAGGAAAGGTAGAACTTAGGTAATAATAATAATTGAGCAAAACTAGAGTTTGTTTTTCTTAAAAAAATAAAGAAAGAAACTTTAAATAAACCTTCTCCCAAACTTTCAATATTTTTAAGAAAGCTCGCCCAAGTATTTCTGTAACCAAATAGGAACAAGATTACAAGTTCTACCGAAGATGTATTAAAAACAAAATAAAATTCAAATCTGAAACGAAGATAAGAAGGAATTCTTTTGGTTTCCAGATATGGAGGAGGAATGTTTCCCAGCGATCTCGATGAACACCGCGTCTGGACGCGACGAGATGCCTTCATCGTCATCGGCGTCGTCTACCTCAACAATTATTTTAAGGAGAAGCAACAACATAGTACCTGAAGACGTTGGGTGCACCGAGATCAAAGGGGAACCGCTCAGTGCACCCAGTAGTCCCTCTGAATCCTGCCAGACAACGATTGTCGACGACAAAAGCACAATAACGATGGTGTTCCCTCAGAGTCTTCATTTTTCGAAGAACCACCTGTCGCAGACCAGCGACAGCGAGGAGGACGACGAGGAATATTATCAGGTACTTCGTTCTTTTCCTTTTTTTCTTATTCTTTGTTTTTTTTTTTAGTATTTCTAGAGTATCATGTGTCTACGAAAAGAATTTATGAAAATAGGTAAAATAGAACAAATTTTGACTTTGAAAATGGAATAAATGGTTAAGAAAATCAAAGATGTAAATTTTTAGAACAGAAATGAGAGAAAATAATATTTTTTGATAATTTTGAGTATTTATGCAGAGAATTTATGAAAATAGGTGGAGTAGAACAAATTTTGAATTTGAAATTGGAATAAATAGTTAGGAAAATCAAAGATGTAAATTTTTAGAAAAGAAACGATAGGAAATAATATTTTTTGATAATTTTGAGTATTTATGCAGAGAATTTATGAAAATAGGTGGAGTAGAACAAATTTTGAATTTGAAATTGGATTAAATAGTTAGGAAAATCAAAGATGTAAATTTTTAGAACAGAAATTATAGAAAATAATATTCTTTGATAATTTTGGGTATTTACAAAGAGAATTTATGAAAATAGATAGAGTAAAAAAAGCTCAAAATTCTAAAATTGAAATAAACAATTGAGAAAATCAAAAGTGTAGATCTTTTCTTCTTTTTTATGTATAGAAAAACCTTAAAATTCTAAAATTGAAGCAAACAATTCAGAAAATCAGAGGTGTATATCTTTCAGATTTTTTCATTTTGATTAAATTAATTTCAATAATTTTATTTCACTATTTTTCTAATCAAATTTACGTTAATAATTTTATTTTACTTTATCTTAAGTAAATTTATTTTAACACATTTTTTTTTAGTTCAAAATTACATTTGCAATGTCCTAATTTTTTCAAAAAGTCGTGGAGCATCACTCTTCAATTTATTCTACCAGTCAATCAAACACATTTCGATAAATAATATACAACTAAGAATAAAGTCTATGAATGATTAAGTTTATTTATTAAAAATAAAAAATTAAATACATGTCAACAAAATATTGATACCAGTACAACTGGCATTCCGAGTGTAGAGGATTAAAGAACGACAAAAAGAGAATGAAATTTCTGTGTTACAGGGTATGGAGGTAGAAGAGTATAACGAGGAGGTGAGCAACGAGAAGCAAGCGGATCTGCGCGCGTCCAGGCAGGGTCTTCCTCCGACGCCGCCAAGCAGCGCGAGCTCCGACAGCGAGGGCACCGCTTCCGCTTCCTGCTCGCCGGAACGTCGAGATTCCCAGAGCTCCGCGCACGCACAGAATCTCAGGGGCTTGTTGACGCCCAGACTTTACGTCACTCACACCACCAGACAGCCGATCCATACACCCNTGAAAATAGATAGAGTAAAAAAAGCTCAAAATTCTAAAATTGAAATAAACAATTGAGAAAATCAAAAGTGTAGATCTTTTCTTCTTTTTTATGTATAGAAAAACCTTAAAATTCTAAAATTGAAGCAAACAATTCAGAAAATCAGAGGTGTATATCTTTCAGATTTTTTCATTTTGATTAAATTAATTTCAATAATTTTATTTCACTATTTTTCTAATCAAATTTACGTTAATAATTTTATTTTACTTTATCTTAAGTAAATTTATTTTAACACAATTTTTTTAGTTCAAAATTACATTTGCAATGTCCTAATTTTTTCAAAAAGTCGTGGAGCATCACTCTTCAATTTATTCTACCAGTCAATCAAACACATTTCGATAAATAATATACAACTAAGAATAAAGTCTATGAATGATTAAGTTTATTTATTAAAAATAAAAAATTAAATACATGTCAACAAAATATTGATACCAGTACAACTGGCATTCCGAGTGTAGAGGATTAAAGAACGACAAAAAGAGAATGAAATTTCTGTGTTACAGGGTATGGAGGTAGAAGAGTATAACGAGGAGGTGAGCAACGAGAAGCAAGCGGATCTGCGCGCGTCCAGGCAGGGTCTTCCTCCGACGCCGCCAAGCAGCGCGAGCTCCGACAGCGAGGGCACCGCTTCCGCTTCCTGCTCGCCGGAACGTCGAGATTCCCAGAGCTCCGCGCACGCACAGAATCTCAGGGGCTTGTTGACGCCCAGACTTTACGTCACTCACACCACCAGACAGCCGATCCATACACCCTTGATTTCCTGTCAACCGGTGAGTTAAAGAAGAATCTTCTAATTGACCCTGCCCACAGTCTTTAAATTTATTTCGATCAAATTGAGCTTTGGTTTCATCGAAAAGATCTAGGAAAGATTAATTTTTTAACGCATCTTTAATGTAAGACTAACGTTAGAAAATTTGCGTATTAACAACAGCTTTTTTATGTCTTTTTCTTTTTTTAATTAAGAAACTTTTTAACGAAAGGGCTATATGATAAGTGAACACGTGGGATTTATTGTTAACAGAGTTGATACAAATGAGACAAGAAAATTCACGCGTTGACAATAGCTTTTTTAGATTTCTTTTTTAAATTAAGAAAACTTTTTAAAGAAAAGGATTTACAACAAATGAACGCGTAGAATTTATTGCTAACAGAGGTAATACGAATGGAAGAAGAAAATTCGCGTATTGACAATAGCTTTTTTATATATATTAATTTTTTTAATTGAGGAACTTTTTAACGAAAGGGCTATATGATAAGTGAACACGTGGGAGTTATTCTTAACAGAGTTAATACAAATGAGACAAGAAAATTCACGCGTTGACAATAGCTTTTTTAGATTTCTTTTTTAAATTAAAAATACTTTTTAAAGACAAAGATATACGACAAATGAACACGTGGGATTTATTGTTAACAGGGGTAATACAAATGAAGTAAAAAAAATGTATGTACACATACTATAATATTATTATTTATAATATATAACAATAATAATAATAATAATAATAATAATAACGATAATAATGATAATGATAATGATAATGTATAATGTAAAGAAGGTAAATATTTATATCTTTTTTAAAAATATATATATTATATAAAATTAATAAACACATATATATTGTAATCATATAATATATTATTAATAAAATTATTATATATATATTTATGAATTTTTTATAATATATATTAAACAAATATAAATATAAATATTTGTCTCCTTTACATTATACATTTTTTTCATACATCCTTCATTTTAATTTCTTTGCTACAAATAACTATACCTTAATCATCAATAGCTTTATTATTAAAAAAGTTTTCAACAAAACAGAAATATGAAAAGCGAACGTAAGAGACATAACAGATCTAACAAAAGTCTTCTGATATACACTCTGATTCATGAATTATCGAGTGTGAAAAATATTAGTAATCAAGTACGTTTTTGTATGCTATACAGAGTGAGAAGTGTAAAAAAAAAAAAAAAAAATCAAATAGTGCTCTATATAGTCTTCTTCAAGTCAACATTCATCTGTTTAGATTTTGAATTCAATTTTTAAATTGAAAAGAACTTTCGCTAAAGTCTGTACTCACGCGGTTATCGAAGCGGTCACGATTACTTTCTTCATTCTGTGTTTAATTTTTGTTTAATTGTTAGACAAACCTTATCTCGAGATAAATTGTGATATCTTTGTGTACAGTAAGCTTTTCAACGAAATCGAAATATATGCGAAATATACGCGTACTTTTCTTTTTATATATAAATTGTTACTTTTGTGGATCGGAAAGTGTTTCGAACGTTCTGTTTCAAATTTAGAAGAAATTAATGTTTGAGGTGGTATTCGAGTTTAATTAGAACGAAAAATTAGTAAAATTGTGACACTGTGTGAAATTAATTTTTCAGAAAGGGTCCACGGGAGTGTTAACACTAACGGAGGAGGAAAAAAGGACTCTGATCGCGGAGGGATATCCTGTACCGACGAAACTACCGTTGACGAAACAGGAGGAGAAATCCTTGAAGAAGGTCCGCAGGAAAATAAAAAACAAGGTAAGTTTCTGATATTAAAATTATTGAAATAAAAATTTAATCTGCTGAAGGACACTGCTATGTGAAAATTATTTTTTAAATATATTTTTATTCTTTCTTTTCTTTTCTTTTATTATTTCTGTTCTTTCATTTTTCTTTTTCGTATTTTTTCAAGATACAACCTAACGAAAAATTAGATTATTCTTTTTTGAATTTAGAAAAAGAAACTGTTAAGAGACTTTTTTATGAAATTAATTATGAAATTGTTTTCTGAATTTTGGTTTACGGAAATTTTTGTGTTTTGTATCGTTAACTTTTAATCTGGAAGAGTTTTAACGACCAATGAGATTGACTAACTTAATAACGAATTATGTTTCCAAGATTATGTATTTGCTTTGAGTTTGACGACAGTGATGATACAAAAACAAACACTTTATTGGTATTCACATTTTGACTCTAATGTTTGCTCCACTTATGAATCATCGTTTAAAAAAAGACGCTCAAGGATGATACTTGGAATAGTCATAACAGCATACATTACAGACGACACGTTCTACAATAATTAATAAGTTCGACTTTAAATTGAACTACATATGCATTCATTTTTTCAACATATACAATTGCAAGCAGCGGATAAAAAAACTTTAATCAAACCTTTTTCCAAACTTCCAATATATTTAAGAAGATTTTACCTACGTATTTCTGTAACCCAGTAAGAACAATATCTCAGTCTTTCATTGAAAATTTGTTTTAAATGAAACCACCTGAATTAATTTTATTTAAATTAAACTATTCATTATTTTTCTCCGTATATAATTACAAACATCAAACAGATATACTTTAATTGATCCACCCTTTCCTGAAGTTTCCAATATAATTTAGGAAACCTTATCTGTTTCTGTAACCAAATCAGAACGTCTCAATCTTCGATTAAAAGTGTATTCTAAATAAAACAATTTAAATTGGGTCCATTTAACTTAAATTATCCATTGCTTTTCTCAATGTATATTATAATGAAAAATAAATAAACAAAGTTTAATTAAACTTTCAACATTCTTAAGAAAAATCACCTAAGTACTTCTGTAACCAAATAAGAACAAGATTACAAGTTCGACTAAAAATATATTCGAAATAAAATTACCTAAATTTGGTCCATTTAAATCAAACTATCCATTCTTTTTTTCAATATATATATAACGGTAAAAAATAAATAAAGTACTTTTTAGTAAACCTTCTCCTAAACTTTCAATATTTTCAAGAAAGCTCACCTAAGTACTTCTGTAATTAAATAAGAACAAGATTACAAGTTCTATCGAAGATCTATTCAAAATAAAATCAGCTAAATGAGATTCATTTAAATTAAACTATCCATTACTTTTTCCAATATATATAACAACAAAAAATAAATAACGTGACTTTTAATATACGAGACTTCTTCTATATAATAAATAACGAGACTTCTCCTAAACTTTAAATATTTTTAAGAAAGCTCACCCAAGTACTTCTGTAACCAAATAACAACATTACAAATCCTACACGATCCATTCAAAATAAAATCATGAGATTCATTTAAATTAAACTATCCATTATACTTTCCTCAATATGTATAACAATAAAAAAATAAATAAAGCATCTTCACCCAACCAAACCTTCTCCCAAATTCCCAATATACTCAAGAAAACTTCACCTAAATATTTCCGTAACCCAGTAACAACATCTCAACCTTCGATTAAAAATCTATTCTTAAATTAAGTCCATTCAATCTTTATCCATTATTTTCTCCAACATGTATAACAATAAAAAAGCGAAATGAAGCATCTTCACCCAACCAAACCTTCTCCCAAACTCGCAATATACTCAAGAAAACTTCGCCTAAATACTTCCGTAACCCAGTAACAACATCTTAACTTCCGATTAAAAATCTATTCTTGGATTAAGTTCATTTAACCTTAACTGTCCATTATTTTTCCCAATATGTATAACAATAAAAAATGAATAAACAAACTTTAACTAAACCTTCTCCTAAACTTTCAATATTTTTAAGAAAGCTCACCTAAGTACTTCTGTAACCAAATAACAAGATTACAATTTCTACATGATCCATTCAAAATGAAATCACCTAAATGAGATTCATTCAAAATAAAATCGTGAGAGTCATTTAAATTAAACTATCCATTATATTTTTCCTAATATGTATAACAANTAAATTAAACTATCCATTATACTTTCCTCAATATGTATAACAAAAAAAAAATAAATAAAGCATCTTCACCCAACCAAACCTTCTCCCAAACTCCCAATATACTCAAGAAAACTTCACCTAAATATTTCCGTAACCCAGTAACAACATCTCAACGTTCCACCCTTCATCCTAACCGCATCAATCAACTTCCGCATCTATTCTCGCCGAACACCGAACCAATAACCCGATCAACACTCACGAGGACGAAACTCGAAGCATAATCATTTGTCTCGTCTCCCAGATATCGGCTCAGGAGTCTCGGCGGAAGAAAAAGGAGTACATGGACGGCCTGGAAAGACGCGTCACGATGCTAACCAACGAGAACTCCTCCTACAGGGACAGATTAACCGCCCTGGAAGACACGAATCGCGAGCTATTAAAAGAACTCCAACGTCTTCAGGCGCT
Source organism: Ctenoplectra terminalis (assembly GCA_019453375.1). Lineage (NCBI taxonomy): Eukaryota > Metazoa > Arthropoda > Insecta > Hymenoptera > Apidae > Ctenoplectra > Ctenoplectra terminalis. The sequence continues at coordinate 79,840 of SMSQ01026193.1, forward strand.
TCTTCAACCTCAACACTCGTAGATCCCTATTCCGATGGCGTTGAACGTTCTCGTACAAACCGAAGACTTGAATGATCACGAAGAAGACATATTGCCGTCACAGTGATCCAGAGGTTAATTCCGTGAAGACTGGAGGCCAACAAGTGTCTCTCGAGACTAATCGAACGTGTTCCTGATCGTTGAATCACAAGTGTTTTCTTAATCTCGTTGTTTCTTCTGACTCTTGGATAATTCACGATTGCTCGACTGAAAGACAGAGAAAAAGAAAAAATAAAAAAAAAGAGAAGAAAAGGAAAGAAAATGGCGTTTTTAATACACAGTTTGTAATCCGTCGAGTTAAACAATCGTTGCGTGAGGTCAAGGATCGATGTTGTTACGGTGGACAGGCAATTTGCCAGGGAGCAGTGCAATTCCTTTACATTCCTGTAAAGTCTTCCTCGTGTAGCGGATCGAGTAAGTATCGTAGAACGCGATTCGCGATAAAGATTTTCCTACGGGTCCTTGGATCGTATTGTCTTCCCCATCCTGATGGACAGGAGTCACAGAAGGAAGGTGTAATTTAACCGGGAGTGCCTTGATTCGCTAGTTTCGATGCTTCTTCCTTCGCGAATAATTGTTTGAAATTATTGGAAATGGATTCAGTTATTATTATTTTTTTTTTTTTTCTTTTTATCGGAGGAGTTTCGTTACAGTTTCGTTTATATGCAATCGGCGGTATGTATGCGTTTACCTTTTGCACTTCTAAGCTTAAGTTTCGCAGGACTGTTAACCCTTCGCACTCTTGTGATGTCGCTATGGTGGTATGCAGAATTTTCTTCAGAGATTATGGTTTCAATTAAATTCTATATTTTTGTGGCGATTCTTAAATTTTATAATTCTATGGCGATATTCGGAATTTTGTTCAGAGATTATGGTTTCGATTAAATTTTATATTTGTGGCGATTCTTAAATTCTATATTTTTATTTAAATTCTATAATTCTATGACGATTCTTAAATTCTATAATTCTATGGTGATATGCACAATTTTCTTCGGAGATGTTTTCAATTAAATTCTATATTTTTATGGCGATTCTTAAATTTTATAATTCTATGGCGATATTCACGATTTTGTTCGGAGATTGTTTTAAATTAAATTCTATATTTTTATGGAGATTCTTAAATTCTATATTTTTATTTAAATTCTATAATTCTATGGCGATATTCACGATTTTGTTCGGAGATTGTTTTAAATTAAATTCTATATTTTTATGGAGATTCTTAAATTCTATATTTTTATTTAAATTCTATAATTCTAGGGCGATTTTTAAATTCTATAATTCTATTTAAATTCTATAATTCTGTGGCGATTCTTAAATTCTATAATTCTATATTTTTATTTAAATTCTATAATTCTATGGCGATATGCACAATTTTTTACAGAGATTATGGTTTCAATTAAATTCTATATTTTCATCAATTCAAACACTTGCTTTATTTCACAATGGAAGTAAATCAACCAATTAAGAAATCGTAAACATTTATAATTTTCTTCTTTTCTTTCCAAAAGAACACTCTAAATTTTCACAATAGTCCTTTGGAACTTAAAAAGTTTACCACTGCAAAGGGTTAAAATGAAAAGAAGAAAAGGATTCTAAATATTTCTGACTTTTTATGTATCCGGTTAATTTGTTTCTTTTTTCTTTTTTAACAGGAAAAGAAATTTGAATTAACGAAAATACAAAATTTATTTCAAAACTTTGAAGAAAATTACACGTGCCGCCATAATGGCGTTAATGAAGTGCAAAGGGTTAAATTGCGCGTGGAAATGTAAGAGAAGCTCCGTTTATATAATGTAGTTTATTACGTTCTACGTCGAAAGTTAAAAAATTAAAATTAATTGTGCGATACGTGTTAGCGATGTTCGAATTGAAATTGGACGTGAGAAATTGCGATTGCAGGAAATTTCGGTGTCCTATTTACCTCGATACCGAAGTCAAGGTGAGAACGATGTATCTTTGGTATTTATTCCGATACCGAAGCGAATAATATTTTAGTTTACTTAATAAAAATTTTATTTCTAAGATTCGTAACGAGGTTTGATATTATTGTACTAAACCGAACGAAGATCGAAGCAGCTTGTACCATCGAACTGCGTTCAAAATACGCGAGCTTTCTTTTTCTTTCTTCATCTTTTCATCTTGCGAAGATAACTTACCATAAAGTTCGATGAAGCGGAATAAGTTTTAATTTAAATGAAATTTAAATAAACGTCGAGGTGTTCAATTCGAACGAGGATTAAACTCCTAGAGAGATACAGTATTCCTCGTTTTATTGTTGTAGTTTTTTTTATTTGTTTGGTGTAGAGTTGTACTCTTAAATTTGTGAAGAAGTAAATTTTTTTCATTTTTTAGTTTGTAATTATGGAGTTATTTTTAGCAAGTTGCTGAGACTTTTGTAATGAAGATGATATTAAACATGAGTATATCTGAATAAATTTGAATTCCGTAAGTACTATAGAAAAATAAATAGAGAGGTTTAAAAATTTTAAGATCATTGAATTTCTTAATTTTCTGAATTTCTCAAATTCTAAATTTTTCTAAATTTGGTAAAGTTGAAAAATTCTTTCAGTTTGAAATTTCGTATGTGCAAACGAATTTAAAACAGCTGTCGAACCTTTCTCTCCATTTTACTCAAAATAAATAGAGAAATAAAATAATTTTCAGGCTTTAAAATTTCTTAGTTTTCTTAGTTTCTCCAATCTCGCATTTTTCTAAATTTAGCAAACCTTGATAAATTTCTTCAATTTCAAATCGTCCTCAATTTTTAAAATTTATAGAAACGAATATAAATCTATTGTCAAACTTTTCTCTCTATTTTACTTAAAATAATTTTCACACCTTAAAATTTCTCAGTTTTCTTACTTTCTCCAATCCCACATTTTTAAAATTTTAGCAAACTTAAAAATATTCTTCAATTTCAAATCATCTTCAATTTTTAAAATTTATAGAAACGAATATGAATCTACTGTCGTATCTTTCTTTCTGTTTTACTCGAAATAAATGGAGAAATAAAATAATTTTCAGGCCTTAAAATTTTTTTGTTTTCTTAGTTTCTCCGATCCTGAATTTTTTTTAAATTTCAGCAAACCTGAAAAATTTCTTCAATTTTAAATCATCCTCAATTTTTAAAATTTATAGAAACGAATATGAATCTATTGTCGAACCTTTCTCTCTATTTTACTCAAAATAATTTTCACACCTTAAAATTTCTCAGTTTCCTTACTTTCTCCAACCTCACATTTTTCAAAATTTAGCAAACTTAAAAAATCTCTTCAATTTCAAATCGTCCTCAATTTTTCAAATTTATAAGAACAAACTTGAAACAACTGTCGAACCTCTACCTCTATTTTATTCATACTCATTGTTTCCGATTCTCATTTCCGATGCGCTCAAAAAGCCAGCAAAATCGAATAAAGATAACAGGCATCAATTAAGCGAGGATTACTGTATCTAGCGATAGATAAGCGTAGATTCACGCTATTTGCGAGACTATTTAAGAGTGTTAGTGCATTTTCAGTAGAGTGCACTCGTATCGATCGATATTTATGTTCGCTGAAAGCGGCGACGATTTCGATTTTCGTCCAAGAAGTAAAAAATAAAGCATAGAAATGAAAAACGAGTGGTAGTTAAAGTAAGGAAACGTACAATTGAAACGATGAATGTTCATCGCGTTAACTATATAAATTATAAATAATGGATAATGTTCGAGCGAACAGAGGTGTGTTATTGATTAAGAGAAAATATTTTATCTAGAACGAATTCGATGATCGTGTGCGCCTATTTTCTCGAGAGAAAAATATTAGATTTATATATATACATAATATATATTTAAGAATTTATTCGCAGATTAGAATCCATTCAAGCGAGATATAGATTTGTATATTGTATTTGTAAAAGAAACGTTACTTTTTTTTTTTTTTTTTTTTTTTGTTTTCGAGCCCCCGTGCGTTGTCGGGACAGCTCGTTTCATTGTGGTTTTTAAAGAGAACGTGTGCAATGATTATGACTTCAATTCTTTCTTCGAAGAACACGCCACGGTATGTGGAAGAAATATTTTGTAGCGTTGCGATAATATGATGCTAGATACAATGTGATTCGTAGTATAATCAAAAAGTGAAAAAAATGACTCTTTAAGGATTGTAAGGAAAAAAATCGAAAGTGTGGAGTACAATGTTTTGTTTTAAAGTTCTTTGAAAGAATATTTTCTTTTTTTTTAGGTTGAATATTGGATATATATTTTTTTTAGTGAAATTTTTATAGAGAACATATGTTTCGTGAAAAAAATTCTTTGAAATATTATTTCAATCTTAATATTAATAATATTAATAATAAGAAATATTAATATTTAATATTTAATACTAATATTAAGATTGAAATAATATTTAAAATTTTTTTAATATTAATATTGATATTAAATATTAATATTGACATTAAATATTAATATTATGATTAAAATAATATTTCAAAGAATTTTAAATATTAATATTGATATTAAATATTAATATTGAGATTGAAATAATATTTCAAAGAATTTTAATTATTATTAATATTATAATAATATTAATAATAATATTCATAATATTATAATAATATTAATATCATATCATATTACATTATATTTAATATTAATTCTTCATGAAATATCATTTTTCAAAGAAATTCACAATTTCAAGCATAAAAACAATTCACACGAAGCTCAATTCGTTAATATTAAATCCCAACAATTTCTAAAAAAAATTAATTTACCAACTTCGGCTATTTTTCTTCCAACCATTTAATTTTTCTTTTGTTCTGCAACGAATCACGCTGCACTTTGCGTATTCTTCGTTCCCATTGATCGAATTTCGAAGTCGACAAATCTTCTCCGGGGAACGTGACGATTCCTTCACATTCCCGCGTGTAATAGGTACAAATATTATCCATAATGTTCACGATCGTGCGAATTAGGGTTAAAAGCAGCATCGACGAACGGTTCTGTGAGAAAATTGTGAGAAAAATTGTCTCGAACCCGAGCGCTGCCATTGATTATAATAACGAACCTCGAAAGTATCTTCGGCATATGAATTCTTTTTAATGTTATTAAGCATAAAAGGAAGAAAATGTTTAATTCATAATGTTTAATTAAATTTCACAATGAGAATTTTATTAATACGTTGAAATAATGCCATGTGAGTTGGAGAAAAAGTGTAAAAATTATACCACCGATGAAGAGTGAAAAGAAAAGGAAATTTGAAGTATATTTTTGAAAGAAGTAGATTATATAGGAAGGGAAGAAAGCTTTGAAAAATTCTGGGAAATGATGGAGTGGTTTCTGTGTGCTTTAACTTGGCTATTGGAGGCTCAAAGTCGGACGAGACTTAGGCATCTGGAGATTCTATTTTTATGCAGTATTTGGTGGATCGTTTTAAACAATAACAAGCACGCTAGACGGTATGGACTATGTCCAGAATTTAGAAGTTATTTTTATTCCGAAGAAATGTCTGAGTCTTAACAATACTTTTAACTTGTGGTTTCATGCTTTTTTCAATGATGTTTTTAATAGGAAAAAAAGAGATTTAATTGGTTTTATTGTTACAAGATTAGCTAGAAATTTAGTTTTGTTTCTGAAGACCATATTTTTCTTTGTTTTTAACAGTTTATATTCTTTTGCGATTTCACACTTTTTTCAATAATGTATTTAATAGGGAAAAAATAGATTTGGTTAGTTTTATTTTTACAATATTAGCTAGAAATTTACTTTCATTCCGGAAGATCATATTTTTCTTTGTCTTTAACAGTTAATATCAATTTTGTGGTTTCACACTTTTTTCAATCATGTTTTTAATAGAAAAAAAATATATGTGGTTAGTTTTATTTTTACAATATTTACTTTCATTTCTGAAGACGATATTTTTCTTTGTTTTTAACAGTTTATATTAGTTTTTTGGTTTCACAACTTTTTTAATTATGTTATTAATAGAAAAGAAATAGATTTAATTGGTTTTATTGTTACAAGAGTAGCTACAAATTTACCTTTCTTCCTAAAAACCATATTTTTCTTAGTCTTTAACAGTTACATATTTTAATCAGTAAAAAATTAGATATACAAGGTGTCGCGTAAATGATGATACAACCGGATAAGAGTTGATTCACGTGAAAAAAACAAGTCGCAAATGTGGAATAAAATTTGTTCATTTGAGACTTCGTCTTTAAGAAAGTCGGCTTTAAATGTCTACTTGATACAGCATGTATGATAACCACGTGTACATCATAGTGCACACGTATAATAATTAACCATTACCAAAGGATTACCTCCACACACACCTAATGCAAGAATCAATATCCCTATACTCTCGATTACTGTTTGTTGTCATATCGATCGTTCGATGGAAATTAAAAGTTCCATTCGACAAACATAAAAGAAAAACTAATAACACCGACGATGTTTACAAATATGACAAATAGTGTAGCAATTTTTAAAAATAAATTTAATCAACACTTAATGGTGGTTACGTGTAGCGAGCTGATTTTTAAAATCGATCTTCTCGCAAACAAAATTTCAAATGAACAAATTTTATTCCGTATTTTCGACTTCTTACGAAAATAAAAAAAAATATCCGAATTTGTCCTGAGAATTATGTTACAATTATTTATAATATTATATTATATATTATTTATTAATATATTATATATTATTGTATATTAATATGTTATAATATACTAATTAATATTGATAAAATATATTAATTATTAATTAATCATATTATAATAAATCATAAAAAAATCGTTATAATTCCATCAAAGCTGGAAATTTCAAATGAACAAATTTTATTCCGTATTTTCGGCTTCTTACGAAAATAAAAAAAAATATCCAAATTTGTCCTGAGAATTATGTTACAATTATTTATAATATTATATTATATATTATTTATTAATATATTATATATTATTGTATATTAATATGTTATAATATACTAATTAATATTGATAAAATATATTAATTATTAATTAATCATATTATAATAAATCATAAAAAAATCGTTATAATTCCATCAAAGCTGGAAATTTCAAATGAACAAATTTTATTCCGTATTTTCGGCTTCTTACGAAAATAAAAAAAAATATCCAAATTTGTCCTGAGAATTATGTTACAATTATTTATAATATTATATTATATATTAAATATATTATTATATATTATTGTATATTAATATATTATAATATACTAATTAATATTAATAAAATATATTAATTATTAATTAATCATACTATAATAAATCATACAAAAATCATTATAATTCCATCGAAGCTGAAAGAAATAAATTTCTCCGTCAAAGCCAAAGTAAATTCATCTCAGCTCATTTTCAGCTTGAAAATTAATTTCAGCTCGCATGGCGTTAAACGTACTCGTGAAACATGATACTTCAGAAATATCGTTTTACATAATAATCACAGGGACCAGTACGAATTTTATGCCGCGTCTCCCATTCCTTCGTCGATCACGTTTACAATCACGATCGAGGCTCTTCGCGCGGCTTTGTAATCTCGTAGCTCGTGGTCACGTGCCACGGAAAATTTTACCCCAGCCTAGATTTAGGCCTCCATTCAATTGGATTTCGCGTGAATTTCAATTCGGTTACCTAACCCGCGCGATCCGACGAAACGAACAATTTTTTAGCACGATCTATTTGCGAAAAAAAAAAAAAAAAACTTTCGAGAAAACTGGGTAATATTATGATACGTTAAATTTTTTTTTCTTTTTTTCAGAATCCAATTTTAATTTGCATCTATTACACGTAATATTAACAAATAGCTGTGCAATAATTAAATAACATCAGGCTTTCGCTACATTAATCGACAAACACTATAAAACACACGCGATTAACCCTTTCGGTACGAGCGCTCTGTTCGCCGTGACACTCGTACTGTACGAGGCACCGCTCCGAAAATGTACACACAGCGCGTGGTCAGTCCTCTTTTGTCTGAAGATTTTTCTAGGCGTTAAACAAGAACTCTTTTTAATAAAACAATGTTTCATCTAACAAGCGTTGTTTATGGTTTTAATATTAAAGAATATTTATATAAAATTTTATGTTGTTCTAAGTTTTATAGGAGAATCGCGAAAGTTTAAAGTGTTGTTTCGAAAAGAAGAAAGAATCGTAAGGGTTTTTGATTAATGTTGCTTCAAGGGTCTTGCAACGTCGTTACATGAGGCGCACGCACAAAACAGAAGGAAATGGCTCGCCCTATCGGCCCTACGTTGAGACGCGGGAACCTTCTTCATTTTATTAACAGGTTGACTACCATGGGGGTGACCGGTGACCGGCAATCGACTTGGCTACAGCGCCATGGGGGCCACCGGTGACCGGCGATGCGACCAATAGTAAAATACATAATTAGAGTAAATATGGATACTGATAAATTTTCAGATAATACCACTTTACTATAATGGTTTGAAGAAATTAATGCCGAACAGAACATGCAAAAATAATTTTATTAGTACAAGGAAAATTTAGATATTATTTTGTTCAACATAATGTACATTGCATAATAAGAAATTCATGTTGGCGCCATCGGCAAACTACCTAAAATGCGCGTGGGGGTCAACTTGTTAATTATATAAGTAACACCAGGTCATCAGATGAATGCCGGATATATCCGGCGCCCGTACACACAGGTCATTACACGGATTTCGGATATATCCGGCGCTCGTACCGAAAGGGTTAATGTTATTTAACAAAAAAATAAACGAAATTGTATATTATCAACTATTTCCCTATCCGTTCACAAATTCGCGCGAAGAAGCCTCCGATCGTTAGATAAAAATGGTAGTCTGGTGCGTAGGGGATCGTAACTTCGTGTACAAAATGCCAATTGAAAGCAGTTTTACCGAGAGTAAAAAAAAAATAAATAAAAGAGAGAGAGAAAGAATTTAATATATTCTATAAACGAAGCTTTATATAAACCGTTATATATATTACAGATATATATACATAAGATATTTCTATATAACAGATAATATATGTATACACTAAAGAAAACGTACACACACCAAACGAAGAGAGAATGATTATCATATATTATAAACTATCGTCGTTTACTCGCCCCTTCCCATTGTCGCGAAGCTCGATCATCGTTCGTAAAACTCATTCGCTGCGCTCTCGTGTGCTCCGCGTTAACACTTTGACTGCCACGGTGGTCGTATGTGACCGAAGATTGTTTCTCCCGTAGCGTCAAGTACTGTTTATAATCGTAAAAATG
>SMSQ01026194.1:2700-26322 GCA_019453375.1 Ctenoplectra terminalis
TTTTTTTTTTTTTTTTTTGAAATCTTAACAGGAAACGTCATATGTCGCTTTGGAAAATAAATTGGTCGACGTGCGAAGGGCGCATGAAACACTTATGGTGGAGAAAGGGGATACTATGAATCGTCTAGCTCAAGCGTTAGAAGATAGTCAAGCACAATGCCGGAATCTCATGGCTACAAATAACGCTCAACAAGTAATGCAATTTCAAGCACAGGTTAAAGTTTTAACACAAGAGAAAGAAGAAATGCAAAAAATGATTCAAGAATTACAGGTAATTTAATGCGTTAATTCATATTTAAGGAAAAGTTTGTTCGCAATGGATTCTTTAACATATTTAAAACATGAATGAATTGTATTACGAATACTAATATATTTACAGAACAAATTAGAAGTAACAAAAAGCGATGTAGCGCAATACGATTCATTGTTAGCAACGACATTAGAAGAAGAATCTGATTCTATTAGACAGATGAAACTAGGTGACTTTCACAATAAATCAAAATCAAAACCGTGTGATGATATCTCAAACAAATTAAGAGGAGAATTACAGAGGTAATTCGTTTTTTACGAAATTATTTTTTATATTACATTAAATTATTATTTAATATTATTATTCAATTCTAAATTTATTATTTATATTATATTATTATATATATTGTTATTTAATTCTAATTTTATTGTTATGTGATTAATTTGTAGATGTTTAGCCGGGCAAGCTGTTAAAAGAAAGGAAATAACTCGATTAGAAAATACTTTATCACAGAAAGAGAAAGAACTTGATAAAGTTTTAACTGTAGCAGACACGTGTCGGCAAGAAGCGGCTCGATACGCTAAACGCGTTAACGAATTGGAACAGGAATTGAAATCTGTACTCACAGATCAAGCTTTGAAAGCAAACGCTCAAATACAAAAATTATCTAATCATCTTAGCGATGTAAAAAAGCAATATGATTCATTGCGAGAAGAGAAAATAGGATTAGAACACAAGTTAGAAGAGACACTAGCAATTAATGAACAAACCCTTAAGAAATTACACCAAGAAAGTATAAATCAACAAGAGAAAGAAGCCATTAACGAGTACAATAAAGAATATTTAGAAATACATGCTAAGGCTGTAGAAAGAGTAAGGCAAGAAGCACAAGTTGAAGTAGTGCAATTATCGTAAGTATCGATACTGTTTTTTTATAAAATTATATCTTGTGTGGTATGCGTATTTTTTTTTTTAATATTATCTTGTTTAATAAAATAAATGTTTCAATTTGCAGCGTGCAATTAGAACAAACACAAAAAGAGTTGGATCGTGTTAAGGAATTGTATATAGATGTCTGTAGTACAAAGGAACAGTTAATAAGTGAACACAAGTCTGAAATCAAAATGTTAAAAGAAAAATATGCTAGCTTAGATGAACGTGAAAAAGATATCGAAAAGTACGAGCATGAGTTGCGGACACAAATAAAAATAGCAGAAAAGTTAACGGAGGAGTGTGACGCGTACAGAAGTAAAGTAATTGAATTAGAAAAAGATTTAAATTATGAGAGAAAGAAAAAAGAAGAATATACGAAGAAAATTCATCAAGAGATTGAAAGAGGTAGGTGATATTGTATAGATAAATAAAACTTATATAATTTTTATTAATATTTTATTATAATATAATTATATTATAATATAATTATATTATAATATAATTATTATTAAATAAAATTTTAATAAAACCTTACTACTAATTGAATATTTATAGCTAAAGAAGAAGCCTTAAATGAATTACGCAACGCTCACCCTAATCAAGAAATAAGTGTACTCTTGCCAGATCATTGTTCAGAACACTTGGAGAAAATTAATCAGGTATGTATTCTACTTAAATCTATTTGTTTATGCAATGTTATATATAATTCATCAAACTTAATATATTTGCAGCTTGAAGAAGATTGCAAACGTTTAGAGGATAAACTACATGCTGCAGTTGAAGAACATAAAAAAGTGTCCGAATATCAATCAGAATTAGATGATGCTAGATTAAAAATAGCGCAAATAGAAATATCTCAAGAGTCGTGGAAGAAGAAATATGAAAACGCGGTTAGCGAAAGAAACGATCTGATTACTAAAATTTCTAAACTTGATTCCGAATTATCAAATATCAAGCGAAATTCAAAGATTGAAGATTCGGATGATGTAAAATTAAAAGTCGCTCGATATCAAGCAGAAAACGAAGGTTTAAAAAATAAATGTGAAAGTTTGATAAACGAGAGAAGCATTTACAATGATAAAATTTCACAGTTGGAAGCAGAACTATCGGAAACAAAGAAAATAATTGGAAGTTTCGAAAATAGGTTCAAAAAAAGTAGCGAAATATCGTTAAATTCAAAATGTGAGTTGGAGAAAGAACTCTCCCACTACAAAGATTTGGTGACACAATTAAGCAGTAAGATAAATCACTTAAAAGCTGGAAGAAAGAGTGATCTTATAATGGAGCAAAAAATCAAACAATTAGAAAAAGATTTACAGGAAAAGGATGAAGAGCTGGAAAGATTAAAAGACTTCGAAAAGTTGAAAGAAGAAAGGGATCAGCTTGTTTTAAAATTAAAAAATCAAGCCAAACAATTCGAACAGTACGTAAAGAATCAAAAACAAGTATCTGCTGAATTGAATCTATCGCCGCGCAGTTCAAGCGATGGTACAGATTTTCAAAAGATAAAGGAAATTATGATAAAAGAAGTTCGCGAAGAAATGGAACAAAAAGTAGTTGAAGAGCTCAGAGGTATAGAAGAACAACATCGGGAGAAGAGAAAGGAATTGGAAGAAAGATATAAAACGGTTTTATTAGAACTACAGACCAGATGTAATGAAAAGACGCAGGAAATGGAAACGTTAAAAGAGTCAATGCTTACAGAAAAGGTAAAAATTCATTCATCTTTCAAAGCAAAGGAGCAATTTGTTAGTCAAATGATTGAAACAAAACTTGAAACTTACTACAAAGAATTGGTAGCGCGAAAGTTGAAAATCGAAAAGTTACAGGAAGAATTGAAACAAAAAGAAAGTGATGTGGACGAAGAGAGAAATCTGATGGCTCAAGTAATGACTAAATGGGCTGCAGAGATCAGGGAAATAAAAGATAAAGAAGCTGAAATGAATGAAAGAGTGCAACAGTTAAAGGATAGTGAAGAAAATTTGAAAGCAGAAATAAAAACGTTAAAAGAAAAGGAAAAAGAAATGAAAAGTAACATTGATACGTTGAAACATAAATATCAGTCGGCAAAAAAAACTGCAAATAATTACAAGGTAATTTTGTCATATAATAATAAACTGCATCAATCTTGTACTTTAAATTAATTTAGTTTTACTGTTTCGAATTTAATACACAAATTATTTCAGGAACATGCGGAAAATAAAGAGAAATTTTTATTAAGTGAATGTAAACGTATAGAAGAAGGGTACAAAAGAGCCATGAATCAAGTACAACAAAAACTTGAAGCAATCGTTAGTACTCAAGAAGAACAAGTAGCGACAAAGCTTAAAGAACTTGAATGTCAGTATACTGAAAGGATAGAACAAATGCGACTTACACTGAAGTACAAAAGTAAATGTTGAAGTATGTATTAATATTTTAGTATGCAATATAGCTTTCGTAGTTTAAAGAAAAACGTAGTTAGAAGAGGCTAGATATTTTTTAATTTAAAGCACTTTATTGTACAACACTCTATTAGAAAATTTTTATGTTAGGGACCAATAAGTTAAAATTGACATATGTATATTGATAGAATTAATAATACTTGTTTGCTGTACCTTATTAATGGGACAGCAAACAATAATGTAATTTTCTAAATGAAAATACTAAAGTACAATTCCCGGTTAATTAATAGAGAGTACTAATTAATTACTAAAAATTTATATATTAGTTGAAAGAATGCGAACTTGTAAAAAGAGAAGAGAAACAATTTTTACATTTATTAATTTTATTTCATAATTTTACAAATTATCTATATCTGAAAATAAGAAAAAACTCCCATATAAGTGAGATACAAATTCTTAGTCACATGTTCTTATTGAACATCATGACATAATATTGTAATGCAAGACTGGATCTTTATTAGATCTTTTTTCTTACGAGGTAGGTAGTCTTTATAGACTTTAAGACAAATTAAATTGTTGTAGCAAAATGAATATAACTTCTTTTTTACTCAAAAATGTCAAAGTATACCTTTGAGTATTAAGAAATTGTTCACAATTTATATATCCTAAGAGGAATTATAGAGATACTAATATTAAGATTGTACAAAATGGATAATGATCTTATAAAAATTCGCGTTATATATACAAATTTTACATTTATACTTGACGTCACAAAGTCAAGCTATATAATCAACATATTGAACATTGAAATTGAAAAAAAATTTATATCGATTTGGCGTTTAAAACGTGAAAGTTGAATGTGCAAAATTTTACGTTAGTTCTATTTAATTTTTTAGCACGTACATATAGAATGTTTTGTACAAACTAGTACATATAAACATTATTGTAAATGAATTAAGAAGCCATAATTTTTTCTAATCTTATAATTTATAATATAAGGTCCACTATGCGTGTAATATACTCTCAATTATCAAGCTATAGACTGCTGCGATTAGTTTTGTTTTATAAAATTTTTATACCAATTTTAATACTAGTTATTAATAAGTATTTTTTTATTCTCAAAAGGAAGAACATTTTCAAAAAAAAGAAAAAAAAGCGTTACAATTGTAAATCTATATTTCAAAAATTGATCGTGTCTTGAATAAGACTCATGACATTTATGCATTATATATTGTACATTATACACTATTAATTTTACCAGTGTCATTACTGTCATACTTTGATAATAATGATCCTTGATAATAGTATAATTATTAAACCATCACTGAATAGAGAGTATTATTAATATTAGTTATGTATTTTTGTATGTAGAGTGAATTAATTTATTTTTTGTAATAAAGATTTTATGTCAGTGTCTATTAATTACTCAATATAAATTAACTAAAACCCTGCTCAGGTATATTAATATAACGTTTTACTATAGGCTTATATATCAATAAATATAGTGACCGTAAATTTTTTGTAATGAAGATTTACAGAGACATTCTAATTATTATTTTTCATTATAAACTAGTAAGTATAAAAATATATAAATTAATTGAATATATACAAGCTGAACAATTTTATATCTGTTATATACAAGAGTTAAATGAATCTCAAATATATTTAAATAAATATATATTGCAACGCAAATAACGATCTAAGTAACTATTATCATACCTTTTATATCAAATAATAAAATTTCCAAAATTATAATTTTCGATTTGACAAAAATCTTTAAAGATCTTTATTTGTATGTGATTAGCGAATGCGGAATTAAATTCTTCTCAAACTCAATTTCATCAAATTCTTCTTTAGAATGTTTTGTGTAATTAATTTCATTAAAATATGCATGACAAAATTTGTACAAAGTAAGACACATGCAATATCCTGTTCACTATCTTGTTTTTGAAGTATAACATTCACGAAAATTTATAATAAATATAAAGGATAATTTATATTGTGATGGCTCATTGGTCATGGATAAAATGTGCATATAATTTCATTTTTTAAACCATAGAGATTAAAAAAATTCTTAATTAAGTTACAAAAAATAAATGAAAAGAAATTACATATTTATAAAAACGATTATATTTACACATATATTTTAATATTTAATAACATTGATACGTATATTTCGTCATAGATACACAAAAATAAATATCCATAAATGCACAAAAATATATTCTTGACCAGTTCACCAATTCGTAAATATTCATAAAAATATCATTAAAACTTCTATATTTCTATATTTAACTTATTTTATGGAAAATATACAACCACCTTTACCAACAATTTTATATACACATATATCACAACGAATATAAAATTTAAATCCCTTTGCACTTCGGACAAAAAAAATTCATTGCTTTCCCTTGAGATCCCCTTATCAACATAAATCTCATTAACTAACGCACTATCATCGGTAAATAATATTCAGTAAAGCGTCAATTATCTGAACCAATTGAAACCGAAGTCATTCAGATAATGCAATGTATATTACGCAAAAAATATTAATATATTTTTCAAAAAAAGCTTCGAAGTAACAATACAAATTTATCACATATGAACGTAGATATATCCTTTTAAACGAACAAAAAAATATATATATACAATACATAATAAATACATATGGTTAACGTCAACAAAGTTTATTTTTCAAAGTAAATCGATCATGCAATACCGATTCGGATAATTGACACTGTATTCAGTATATTCAAAAACAACCCTTGTAGCATTTTAAAAAAATACTCTGTACGAAAGGAAATAGTTGTGCGCGTTATTGACATAAAGGCTATGATATTCTTAATATTGTATGATCTTAATATTGTACTTCAGTATAAAGTCCCCGTTTTAACGAGACTGATCTTCCCATGCGATAAATATATTCGTGGCCATTGTTCCCGCTAATCTATTCACATTCTATATTCTGGTCCGGATAATATTTGTGGCGTTGTTTGTAAGAAAGTCAGTTCCTATTTTCTTTTCCATTTTTATTGGAGTTTATCCGTGCACGCTATCTTATATTCCTTCACTATAAGTAAAAGATAGTACTCTGTGTATGATACTCTGGAATATATACAAGTGTCCGGCTATCTTATTTTGTGTAACAAAAACACAAGCGAGTGTGATAATTATAGCGCATTATATGTTCCCTCTTCTTTGTGGCCTTTTTGTAAAAGTTATTCCGATAAAATTTTGATACACGAATCCATGCTCTTTCAATGCTACAACTTGAATCATCGCAACTATTAATACTTGAATAATATTAATAATAGGCAATCGATACGATTATTTGAAAATCTTAACACGTTACCTGTAAATTAAACAGAGGATTGATATAAGAATTAATATAAAATGCAAAATTTGTGTCTTACATGGTGATTGTTCGGTATCGAAAGCTGCGATCGAATCGTAATTGATATCGTAATGTATCGAATTTTTGAAAAGATATCAAAGTGCGAATAAAAATCGACGTATCTACGATCAGTATAGGGATCTTAAAGATATATTTATTGTATTTTATCTCCTCTTTTTTAATTTACCGTAATTTGTATTCAAATTTAATATACGGATGAAAATACTTGAAACGTTTCGTTGATAATGATCGTTTCAAAAATAGGAATGCATAATGGAAATTTTTTTCGAGCGATAATATTTGAAATTTTTTATTGAAACGATATTCCTTTTATTTCTAACGCACTGTTGGTATTTCTTTGATAAAGATGTATATTTTTATTAGTATATAAACGTAATTAAAAAAAGAAAATTAATAATATTCAAGTATTTATTATAGAAAGTTGTTTTAGCGTGCAATTGAAGTTTCATATTCGAATACACGCTACTGAAGATTTTATTTGTCACGATATCCTCGTCTAAAAATTATCTATGCTTATCTTGAGATTTGATATTATTTTATTTTGTAAATGCTTGTAGTACTCAAAACGTGTTATACTCGAGAAGATAGAAGAAGCAATATTTATGTTTTATCTTATAATTATTTACAGAGCTTTGACACGATTAAACAATTATTTATTGTTTTTTTAATATTCTTGATATTTTGATATTTTTGATATAATTTGATATTCTTGATATTTTCATTTTTTTTATACAATTTGATATTCCTGATATTTTGATATTTTTGATATAATTTGATATTCTTGATATTTTGATATTTTTGATATAATTTGATATTCTTGATATTTTGATATTTTTTATATAATTTGATATTCTTGATATTTTGATATTTTTGATATAATTTGATATTCTTGATATTTTCATTTTTTTTATACAATTTGATATTCCTGATATTTTGATATTTTTGATATAATTTGATATTCTTGATATTTTGATATTTTTTATATAATTTTATATTCTTGATATTTTGATATTTCTAATATAATTTGATATTCTTGATATTTTGATATTTTTAATACAATTTGATATTCTTGATATTTTGATATTTTTGATATAAAATATTTTGAATAAATATTTTATTATTCGTTATTTTTACATTTAGAAATAATTTTAAACAATACATCGTGCACTAAATTACCATCTAAAAAAATTTGTTACCAATCTTTCATTTCGAATTAAATATTTGAATATATTTTTAACGTGGCATAATATTTATCATTTTTATATAATCCACTTTCTCGAACAGAAACTGATATCGTAGTAACTATAAATAAAAAAAAAAAAAAAAAAAAATACTATTGTATAAAATATTTCAATATATAATTACTTTGAATTTACAATATAAGTTTCTAGTTTTATAAAATCGAAAAATTCGAGTTACTTAATGCTTTTTACGTGGAATATTCTTCCACGAATTATAATATTCTTAATTTAACAAGCCACGTAATTAAATGCAATTAAATTGTTACACAATTCAACGATTTTTATGAGATAGATAATTTTATTTCTTACCTTATTAAATATAGACTTCTATTCTTAAATTCATCATGATGTCCTGTTTGTCTAGTTGCAAGAAGTACAGTTACTTACATTTACCTTGCTAGCAATTTGAATGCACTGCTAACGTCAAGTACATATACACAAAAATGTGTGTAAAAGTATCCGAACGAATAATATTAAAAACGCAGAATAACTTAATGCAAATGTAAAACTTATGTTATTAGAGCACCGAGAGTAGTTACATTTATGACATTTTATCAATGTGAACTTTTATCTTGTACATTGAATGATAATGTACAAAAAGGTTTCAAATAATTTCATATTTTCAGCTACAAAACATTTAATTACTTATTAAACTTTATATCGTACATATTGATTAAGAGTTGATACAAACGAGATATTGATATACATTACGTTAGATAAAATATATTATAATTAAATATATATATTATTTAAATGTTATATGCATAAATATTATACGCATAATTGTATGAAACATTTGATACACCTTGTATGCAGAAATGGTGTGAAGTCCGTTATTGGTCATCGGAAATTAACTTAGTTGGAATTTGTAACTCGTTGGAAGTAGATTGCAATGGAGCTCTGTAACGTTTTACTTATAATTTTTGCCACATTGTGGCAACCTACTATACAATATAGTTTTACAAATAAGTTTTACGGAAACTATCAAAGGCAATTGCGCAATAAGAACGAATTGCACAGCGCGAAATACAAATATGAAATCAAAACAATTGATATGCCAGTACGTGTTTTTGATTATTTCTTCAGCAGAATTTTTAAGGATCATATTTTTAAAAATAATCACATTTAAAATGAAGATTCAACTTTTAACTATTTAACATATACGTATTTGTATATCTTCAGCTCTGACAATTTTAGTGTTTCGAAACAAAGATCTCTGAACGTACAATTAATCTCAATCTGATAAACTTTAATGCCGTGTAAAGTTTATTCACGTTTGTTGATTATTTAATTTAATTATTTTAAAAATTTTATTTTCAGGTGGATCACTTTAGCTTTTCAGTATTAGATACGTTTAAATTAAGATATCTTGTAA
This sequence comes from Ctenoplectra terminalis, assembly GCA_019453375.1. Taxonomy (NCBI): domain Eukaryota; kingdom Metazoa; phylum Arthropoda; class Insecta; order Hymenoptera; family Apidae; genus Ctenoplectra; species Ctenoplectra terminalis. The sequence goes on from SMSQ01026194.1 coordinate 12,302, forward strand.
ATAATACTTGGCAAAAAACAAACGATGCACCTATTTTCTTTTACACTGGAAACGAAGGGAGCATTGAAACTTTTGCTCAAAATACAGTACGTATAAACCATGGAGCAATGATATCTTATACGTTTCACAAGCATAATTTAATTTATGGTTTTTAATTATAATCTTCTTTGTATGTCTGTTAAACGTTATTTTCTAACTTATACGAATTCCAAATTAACCATTATATCTTACAGGGATTTATGTGGGAGATAGCACCGGAATTTGAAGCTCTGTTAATTTTTGCTGAACATCGTTACTATGGAGAGTCTATGCCCTACGGCAATAAATCTTACGCAGATTTTAATCATTTGGGATATCTAACATCTCAACAAGCTTTAGCAGATTATGTTGATTTAATTCAATATTTGAGATCTAAACCAGAATATAAGCATAGCCCTGTTGTAGTTTTTGGCGGTTCGTACGGTGGTATGCTTAGTGCTTGGATACGTATGAAATATCCTCATATTGTACAAGGGTTAGTGAAAATGATTAAAAGTACAGTGCATTTGTTCATTATGTAAATAAAAATGATATAATGTTACAGAGCAATTGCAGCTTCAGCTCCAATATTGCAATTTACCGGAATTGTAGAATGTGAAGCCTTTGCACGCATAGTTACTTCAGATTTTAAAACAGCTCATTCAAATTGTCCAAAACTTATTCGTAAATCATGGAATGTTATTACCAATATGACATCGACTGGTAATAAAATATTTTGTTACTCGTATTATTTATTTATAATGTGATATATTCTTTAAATTATTTTGTATTTTTAATAGACAAAGGAAGACAGTGGTTATCAAGTAATTGGAAATTATGTCAACCATTAAAAAGTGCAAGTGATGTCAAACAATTGAAATCTTATTTGGAAGACATTTATACAAATCTTGCCGAAGTAAACTATCCATACAAAGCTAACTTTTTAGCACCGCTACCTGCTTATCCTGTTACTGTAAGGATCTTAATTTTTAATTACTTCACTGCGGTATTTAGAAAAAAAATTATACTAAAAATTTGTTACAATATTTTAAAAGTTATAATTATTTTATTCATTTACACCTTACAATTTACGAAATTTTATTTTCATTACAGGCTGCATGTAAATATTTGACAAATGAATCACTAACAGGAACAGAATTATTGACAGCAATACACAAAGCAATTAATATATTTACTAATTATACCAGTGAAACAAAATGTTTAAATTTAAATGATTCTACACCTCAGTTAGGTGCTATTGGATGGCCTTTTCAAGCTTGTACAGAAATGGTAATGCCAATGTGTCCAGATGGAATAAATGATATGTTTGAACCCAATCCATGGAACTTAGATGAATTTAGCAAAGATTGCGTGAAACAATTTAAAGTGAAACCACAACCAAACTTGGTATGTGAACAGTATGGGTGTAATGATTTATCGACAGCAACAAATATTGTTTTCAGGTTTGTATCATTAAGTAATACTATATTTGTATAATTTGAAAAAAAAATTGATTTTAATTCATTATAATTATTATTAATGTTATCATTAATTTTTATTTATACATTTTCTATTTATTATTTAGTAATGGTTTAATGGATCCATGGGCTAGTGGTGGAGTAGTACGAAATTTATCTTCTTCGGCAATAGCAATAGTAATTCCAGAAGGTGCTCATCACCTTGACTTAATGAGTAGTAACCCTAACGATCCGTATAGTGTTATTTTAACACGGAAATATCATCGCTTCTTTATTAGGAAATGGATTAAAGAATATAAGGTATAGCTGTTAATTAAACAGTTGCACCGATGCTGTGATCAATATCATTGATTAAATGTATACTAAAAAAAAAAGTAAATATATACGTTCATAATTATTTATTTTTATTTCGTAAATTATATATAAAAAAGCATAACATACACATAATAATAAGTACAAATATTGAATACCTTAATTGCTTTACGTAATAGGCAAATGAAATTGGAAATAATACAAGAATTTTATTATCACAGTACTTAAAGAATGTACGCGTTTTAATAAAAAGTTAAAGTAGATAAACCTCTAAAATATTTTTCATAGAAACGAATAAAAAATTTAAATGCATTTGAAATTTTATTTTACTATTTTTTATGTGCTTTCTTTATGCTTTCTTAATGAGTTTGTTGACATAAGTGATCAAGCAAAGATCAATACATATCAGTTTCTAAACAAGGTTTAAATTATAACATTTCTATTCAAATAATAAATGTAAAATATTTTGACGAAAAAATACTATAGAAATACTGCTGTATCGTTATCGAGCTACAAAATCTATTCTTTATCAAAATATACATAAATGGCAATGTAAAAAGACATAAGATTCCTAACAAGTTTTTGATAAAGATTGCATTCCCGTTCTTTTCAGTTACATTTATCTCTAATATTCCTATATCGAGCAAAACATTTTATTTCTTATCACACAGGTACAGCACATATTTTCCTCTCTAGAGTTTTTATACCAATTCTCTATTTAATAGTAACTTATATTGCATGCTATTAAATATGAAAATGTAATTTCTATGAAAGTTTATATTATTAATTCAAATTTTGTCATCTAATATTTCAGACATCACAGGAAAACGTAAACACATGAAACATAAAATCTTACTGTTATGGTACTTCAATTAAGTTTTTATAATTTATATGATATACGAAAATTATCCGAGTTGAAATAATCTTAAATTTTATCGAATTTAGTTCTAATTTTTACTATGTAACAATTTAGATAAAATTAGTAAAGATTAAGTAATTTGTTTGCATTATATAGTTTTAAATTATACTGCTATATAGCACAGAAGTTTTTTTTAGTTTTTACTAAATTGATATTTTTAATTAAATATTGTCCTATTGTATTATATATTCTTTGTTTCCACGCAATATTCAAAGTGAGTTTAAACATACCTGATTCAAAGTAGAAATAAATGTATAATTACAGAAAATACTGATTTTATCATATATATCATATAAACAAATAATAAATTAGAATAATTCTTTTAAAAAAATGCTAAAAAAGGTACTTCGTGAAAAATAAATATTTCTATCATTTTATAGTTTAAACATAGTTTTAGTGTGGGGTACGTCTATGTGCTGTAGTTGGCCTCGGAACCCCAGATCGGCCCCGTATCTTTTTTGGTTGCACATAAGTATTGTCGCTTCCATTATTGTAAGAGAGATATATATTTGACATATCAGGTTGAATTTGCTACAAATATGAGATACTATGAACATAACTACGTTTACATATAGAATGCATTGGTGTTAATTTTGAAAAATTAATACATACGTCTTTATTACTTCCTATTGGTGGGGTAGCTTGTGCTTTGCGCATATTGTTACCTGTATATGCCACACATTTCAATTGCCATTCTCCAATATCTTCATTCCAATGAACATATCTTTCAATCATTGTCTAAAATAGGATTGAGGTATAAATTTTTTAATATTTATTCCTACCAGTTGTTTATAAAATTTGATAATACCATATATACCTGATATTGAACAGGAATGTAACTGTTTACTATCAACTCTTGTAGCTGTAATTCTCGTCCAATACCTCTGACTCCTTCCAAAAGTCCTTCCATTTCTCTTTGATGTTCTTGTTGTAGATCAGATAACTCTGCTTTAACAGACATTAGCATCGTATGCACTCGAGCTAACTTTTTAGTTTTTCCTGCCGCTTCTTCTTGCAAGGAAGAATATTTCTCTTCTATATCAATACGTTCAGCTTCTTTTGCTTCGATAGCTTTCTTTAACTGTTCTTCTCTACTTTTACGTTGTTCAAGTTCAACCGCTGCAGCAGCTAATAGTTGTTCTTGAGCTTCTGCTTTCTCCAATAAATTTTCACCCCCGACTAAAATTTTATTTTGTAAATTTTGCATTTTTTCTCGCAGTGCTTCTTTCTCGCTCCTGGAACAATTGATATTTTATAAATTCAGTATTTTTCAAAGAACATTTAAAAAACTTACTGAGTTCTTTTCAATTCTATAACATCTTTGTCGTCGGGACTTTTATCCTCTCTCTCAGCTTTGTCAATTTTTTCATTGGACTCTGCATCCCTATCCTCTAGTTCTTCCATTGTTAATATTTGACTTCTCCTACGTCGTGCTTTTTTCTCGTGTTTAGTTTCTCCTGTTTCCTCAGAATCTTCTGACTCGTCTTCAGATTCTGAGATTTCAGCAGCATTTTCTTCCAATTGTTTACGCAACTGTTCAATTTCAACTTGAAATTGACGAAGTAAAGCATCCTTTGGATCTTCATTAATTCTTGCTCTATTTTTAATGTTTTTAGCACGATTAGCGTAACGAAGTGTGCTGATAGATTCATCATAGTTTATATCAGCTGGGCTTATATTCGCACACTAAATTTAAGCGATTAAAACAATTACTTGATGAAAATTGTTTGTAAAAATAGAAAGGAAAATTATTGATATTACCATTAAGGTTTTTGAGTTACCACCCAAAGAATCTTGCAGCAATCTTGTCAGTTTGGAATTTCTGTAAGGCACGTGTGAGCTCTGACCATCAACCAATGCAGATATTACATTACCTAATGTTGAAAGTGATAGATTAATTTTTGTTGCTTCTCTTAAACGAACTCCGGAAGCTTTGGTTTTGCTTTGTCTTTCTGAGCCCTAGAATAATACCATAAATTAAGGTATATACTTTGAACGATCAAATGATACTGTAGTTATAATTTTCATACAGCTAGATCAACTAAATGAAGTTTTCCCATTTTAACATGTTGTTCGCCGTCTTCTCCAAGTTGACTAGATTCAACTGTGATTGTAAATATTGCATGGGATCTTGAACTTGATACATTCATTGCTGTAGCTCCAACAACACCTATGAATGATATAAATATTCTATATTATACGCTCATTAATTTATTATGGCAGATTATTATGACATAGCAAATTTAGCTATTTTTATTATAGTAACTGTTTTTATTAATGTCCAAGTTATAAAATACTTACGGTTTTTATTGCCAAGAGACATTATTCGGTCTAAATCATCAGCATTATTTACGACATAGCCACTAAGATCTTTTACGAACACTCCAATGTCGGGTCTTTCCTTTACTTCTAGTCTAGTGTTTTGATCTTTCCCTAGCAGATCTCTAACTTCTTCGTTATATATCTCTAAGTATGTCGCGCGTACAAGGAATCTATCAATCAAATATTCTTTTATATGCTTACTTCATCTACCGCTTTTAAAATGAAAAAATTAAAGATTAAACATTTTGAATTACTTCTTCTTAAACCAAGATACTCACTTCTGGTTGTCACGAGCTTTAGCTATGTGTCCAAAGATATGCGCAAAGGTATTAGGAATGATACCTCTAAGTTGCGGAGAGGTTTTTGCACCTGACATGGTATACGTTTTACCAGTTCCTGTCTGTCCGTACGCAAATATAGTTCCATTATATCCTTGAAGAACTTTGTCCACAATAGGTCTTGCTGTTTCATTGTAAATATCAACTTGTGTCGAATCGGTATCAAAGACAGCATCGAAAGAGAAAACTTTCGGTGGTTCTCCTTGCGCGGCATTAGGATTTTCAACAGTTATTTCACTATTAATTGTATCCACGCGTACTATATTCTTACAGTGTCCGTCCAACTCCTTTCCATTCAAAGGTCGAACACGGACCACAACTCTGACATTTTCTATTTCTCCCAGTTCCGTCGTACTGTCCTACATAACGAATATTATGCGATCGTTAAAAAAATATATTTGACAAAAAGAATGAAAAGGCTAAAATATAAAATAGTTAATATTATTTATTATTTCTATCTTCTGCATTTATAGTTAACAACAAAATTGCAATAATGCTACGGTTTGACAGATAGAACTGTCAAACAAATATTTAATAATATGCTGAGTTTAAAATGCATGTTCCTTAAACAGATTAAAGTACTAACTTCAGTCCCCGGCATTGCAGCTCTGATTCTTTTTAAAGTCACATAAACACACGATTTAGAGCATAATATTTAATCTCAAAACACTGGTAAAACGTAATAGACTAGCAGACGACCTCCGTAAACAAATGGATCGATTTGTATGGTTGCATTGCGTGAAGATAGGTGCAGGCAAGTCCCGTCATCTACAACTCGTGTAACTTAAAAACTCAGTAGGTAATTAACCGGCGCCGCTAAAAATTAAAAGAAAGAAGAAAGAAAAAAGAACGATACAAATGTATTGTTTTAAATGTTTGTGATTAACAAATGGAAGAAGGTTTATGTACTTAAACTTGTTTAGCGGTGAATTATTATTTATTGGAGTATTCGTTTAAACCGAGTAATCGAGTTATCTGGTTGTGTGCGTTGAATAACTGTTGCATCTTATTCTACGTTACGACTGTAAGGTAAGGAACGACATTAAAGTTGTAACAAAAATTATTTTCAGGTCGCCAGAAATTCTTCTCGCAAACATTATTTTTATGCGTAATGAAGCTACTCGTTAAATTTCAGCCCAATTGAGTTTGACTGGTTTTCGTATCCTTAAATTGGATTTAGTAACAATTCCCGCCAATAGACCGCTAATATATTTTTCTATATTCTGTTGGTAACGTTGTGAGCGACACGGAAATAGTAATGGGGTTCTGGAGCTCCTAGAAATTCGGACCACAAAAGTACATTATACGAGTTGTCTGACTCTTATACCTCGTCTGTAATGCGAATACAGTCAGAGAGGAAGATATAGCGAGGTCGTAAAATCGATCAAACGCGAAGATACACATTGTTTGAAACATTGACACAAAAATTTAAGACGATGCAAGGAAAGTAAGTAGATAAGAAAAGAAGTAAGAAGTTATTAGTTTTGTCAAGATGTCAGTTGTTCTTCTGTTGTAGCGTGTATGTAGACTGAGTTTGAAGATACTTTCGATATTAAGATAATTTGAATAATATAATAATATATTTTAAATTAAATTTAATTGAATTTAGTAATTTCAATAACGAAATATATAATTCTATAGTAATAAAATAATTTTATAACAAAATAATCCATTTTTAACAATCTTGGGACTGATTGTTTTTCATTACGAGATAAAGCACGAAGTTTTTCTTAATTTTAATATTTTTCTACGATTTATTTACGCATTTAAACTTATGTATCGCTAATTTTATTTAATATTAAAACTACCAATGATTAAAGTATACTTGTTCGTACTGAAAAAATTACAGCAGATATTTGAGAAAAATACGTAATGCGATAGAATCAAACTCTTAATCGTATAGTTTACAGAAAATCGCAGGAAGTATTCAAAAATGCACCATTAGAAATTTATAGAATATTTATGGAAAATTACGAACCGGTCATTTGACCGCTTTGGTAGTTTTAGCGTTAAACCTTAAGGCGAGAAGATGAAGCTACTGGCTCTTTATGAAAAAGATCGTATCTTGTATAAAAGGGATTCAGTTCGGTAAACTAGTTTCTAATACTCTGCTTTTTTTTGCAGAATTATTATCATTAATTAACAATAATGCTCCGCTGACTCTAACTTTTCATTAAAAGAGGGACGTAAGAAAGGAATAAAGAAATCTGAGAAAGATAAAAATTGACACAAACGAATGACTTCGCAATCGCTCGAAAGAATACTTCATTGATTGGTAAAAATTTATTATTTTAATATTATTCTTAGTTTAACGAAGACTCGGAATGAGTTGATTATTTTTTAATATTTTTTAGAAAATGTTTTCATACTAGTTTGGGTAATTTTATTGTTTGGTGTATTATATTTTTTATTGTTTTTTTTAATAGGTACTTTGGTTAAATTGAATATGATTCCTAAATCCACCACTCTGAATCGTAAAAGGTATAATAAAACGTTTGATTTTTTGTAAGATTAATAATTCAGAACATGTAACAGGAAATCTCATAAAATAAGTTTGTATCTCGTGATAATACGATGACGAATGTAATTATTAGAATTTAATTACTTGTCATCTGAGTTTAAATACATTGTGAATTAAATAATTATAGCATATGAATTTCAATTTAACAAATAAAATATAATTGAGTTTCTTTATTAAATAATATTTCACTGAAAAAATGAAACGAATAAACTTAACTATTTGCTTTAAAAATATCATCTTAGCAAAGATATTATTAAAATTTCATTTTTAAACAATAACAGTTTATATAACATTTAATATATAATTTTAAGAAAATATAATGAGAAAACATTTTCCAATATAATTTATTTATTAAAAATAGTGCATTTGGATTTTTTAACACTTCCGTTACTCTTGAACGTATTTATGTTAATTTAGTTTCTATTTAATACGACAGAAAATGATTTCCCTAATTTTTTCTAAATTTCACATTTTCTTTGACGAAAACATACCGACATTTATACATACAAAACCGGATTGCTGAAACCGTGTTTACTCGTACTATGGCTGCATTTAAATTCGAGTCATTAATAACAAACAACTTGGCTTCCACGGAGCTAAATTTCACTTCCGCGAGGGTATATTTCACATTAGTGACTCATATGTTCATAAGCTTTCAACACTACATCAATAATAATACAAGAGCACAAAAAAAACGAACAAATGATAATTACATTTACTGTCAGTACAATTTTCTCGTTTACAAAACCAACGTTACAATATAATAAATTATATTGAAAAATGTTTTCTTGTTATATTTTCTTAAAATTATATATTAAATTAAATTAAAAATTAAATTTTAATTTCATAAGATAATATTTCTGAATATTATACTAAAATTAAATTTTAATTTCATAAGATAATATTTCTGAATATTATACTAAAATTAAATTTTAATTTCATAAGATAATATTTCTGTTTATTCGTTTACAAAACCAACATTACAATTTAATAAATTATATTGTAATATGTTTTCTTATTATATTTTCTCAAAATTATATACTAAATTAAATTAAAAATTAAATTTTAATAATATGCCTCGTAAAATATTTCTGAATTAAATACTTAAGTTTATTCGTTTACAAAACCACCATTACAATATAATAAATCATATTGTAAAATGTTCTCTTATTATATTTTCTCAAAATCCCATATCAAATTAAATTAAAAATTAAATTCTAATAATACATCTCACAAGATGATACCTCCGAATCAAATACTTAAATTTATTCGTTTACGAACCCAACGTTACGATACAATAAATGCTACAACAACAAACCAACGAATAAATAAACAAACGAACGAAATGTATAAAAATTCGAATCCATCTTGTGCATAAAAAAAAGTATAAAAAAAATAAAAAAATGTTCTGAATTATTAAAGCACGTAACCAAAAGAGTAGATGTAATGAAAACTGAAAAAATGTTTCTTTTTAAATTGCAAGAGTTGCAGAGGCGACGAATGCCCAATTTATGGAGACAATAGTTGGGTGAAAATTGCATGCATATGCAGCACGAACAATGGGGGAACAGATCCCCCTTCCTGGACTCCGGTGGTTCCCCTCCGTATCTCGTACCCTGGAACCCCGACGCGTATCCCCACCTAGAAAGAGTACTCGTTTGAAGCGAAACAGCAGCTGACGACCGTAACAATGCATTCTCTGTACGCGAGAGCAATATGCTCTACGCAGGGTTACGAGAGAAGACGGTGAACTTCGTTGCGTACAGGCTACTGGCTGCTAGATTACCGGTGTTACAGCGATGTAAAGGCACCAAGACGCGTTCCCAGCAGGTAAGGACCTATTCGCTTTGGTGAGATATCGATCTTGCTACTTGGATGTATCAACAAGGGGTGATCGGTCTTTTAATGAAGAAAACGTGTGCTCATCGAACGTAAAATGGGATGAAATTTTCTTGCTCCAGTTTTCATCGTTTTTATCGCGTCCAAGATTTATATTTAAAAATTATAAACAAGCGGATAATTTGATGGGGGGATATTAATTGATTGTGCACAGCATGCTCGTATATTTTTGAAATTGATAAATCTGTTGGCGAATTAATGAACCGGTAATAATGGAATTAATATTCTAACGACCGGGTAATTTATTTGAAATTGATTTTAATATTGAGAGACGAAATTACGAGGCAGCATGTTTATTGTAATTTTGTGGAATGGAAATATTTTGGCGGTAAATTAATTTATTTTTTTTAAATAGCAGCTTTACGTCGCGTTAATCACAAGGTTATTAGAAATGTTAAACAGTCGTTATTTCGTTACATTTTGTCGATTAATTTTATTTTCTTTATAATAAGATACATCAGATATTTGGTTGTTACAATTTTTTTTTTTTTTGAGAGAAGGTTTTGGCTAAATTTATTTTATAATAATCTGAAAATATTGTAACATTGTAGAATTTTTTATAGGTATTGTACAAAATTAAGCTTACGTTTGAATTATATTTAAGTTTAATTTATAAATGTAATTTTTAGATGCTTTCTCGTAAATAGAAATAGAAATATTTGTTCCCCGGTTATTCAGTGTTTAAATAGTATTTTAAACGACTGTTGGGTGTCGTTTGTTAACTTGCTTTTTCATTCGTATGTAAAGAGAACGCTTTATCAGAGAACCTGTTATTTCGAGTTAGACTTAACTCTATAATTGCCGGTGTGTACCTGTGGCAATAGCAATTTCACTTTTAACTTAGATAAAATTCGCTCGGTGATCTCTCTGCAAAAGTGGATGATTACAAAAATTAGATTTTTAATAATTATATCATATATAAAGTAAACATACACTTTATATATAAGATATAAACATATTTAACAAAAAATATACCACTTTGTACGTTTCTTTCGATTTCTCAAAGTTTATCAAGCCGTTATCTCACACTTGAAACACTTAATTTTCCATAAACGTTCTAAGAAACAGGGGAAAAACTTATCGACGATTGACTTATATAAAAGAAATTCTTTTTTCTCGCCTCTCTCGAAAAAATAAGAATACTCGCATTATTTATAGAAATGACCTAACACATCGTTCTCGATCAACTTCAAACGCTTATAAACGCTCGATATTGCATAAGCTTCTGTAATTAAAGCGGATGCTGCCCTGTGGCGTGTCTTATTCTCTTTTAAAAGTGCGACAAGCGAAGTTCTTCCTTGTTTCTCCGTTTCTTCCTATCCGCCGACACCCGATGTCCTGCAAGCAAGAAGTAACAAAATCTGTCAGCCCGATGAAAATAGAAGCAGTAGCGTAACCCGAAGAGGAAACGAAAACGAGAAGCAACGAAACGAGATGAAATAAAGAAGTAAAGTAAAGAAGTAAAGAAACAAACGAACGAACGAAAAAAAAAAAGAAAAGAATTGAAGGGACAATGTGAAAAGGGGAAATAGGAAAGGGAAGTAGAGGAGCGAACAAGAAAAAGAAGACGAACCAGAAGAAGCAAAGAAGAATACAGGTGCAAGGCAGCGCGAGAGGGGGAGGAAAAGGTGGAGAGAAAGAAGGAAGATGAAGGATTAAGAAGAGGAGAAAGAAAGAAGGTGGAAAAAAGTGATAGAGAAAGGTTGCGAAGAGGAAACAGGACACAAGAAGGGAACAGTCGAGAGAGGTTCTGTTACTTGGTCCGCTCTCTGCTTCTGTGATGGCAGGTCAGTGTTGCTGTACTCGTGGCCGAGGAAGGATGCATTGATCGGTGATGCGTCAGCATTTGCACGCAAGAGAATCGGTTTCTCGTCTCTTTGCTTATCGTCGTCGTATCGTATATTCATAGTGAGGACATTTTATACGTCGTCGCATGGAAATGTGACGTTGAGCAACAGATTGGGCGAGCGGTGAGATACATTCTACACAGGGTACGTATATCACCGGTTTCGATTTTAAATTGCAACGCGTGAAACGCCGATCGCGCTTCACGAAAATGCTTCACGAAAATCGGTGCTGCGTCGCTCTTCGGAGCACGAAACGGTATTGTCAATCGCGAGAGTACGAAAGGTTTCTCGTACTCGTAAGTTATCAAGGCCAGCGTGTTATCCGTGAAAAAGAAAAAGAAAAGAAAAAAAAGGTAAGACGTTCGTTTAATGGGTTAAACGCTCCTGTGGCTCGCATGGTGAAAAGCGTCGCGTGTGTCACGCGCGCTGAATTACTGGAATCCTGTATGTATGCGCTATGTACGATCGACGTGCCACGAAACGCGGGTGGAACGTACTATTTTCCAGTGCACGTGCTGTTACCGCATGAATTCGGCCCATAATGAATTGCCATCTTTCACCGTGCCCCAAGATTGATGTGCTTTCGGCTCGTGTAATTTATGAAACTGGTGTAACGGAAGTTTACTTCGATCGTGGGCGCAATATTTTTCACGGCGTTCCCTGTGAAGAAACTTTGCACGATTATTTGGAATCGAAGCTACCGAAAGCGGTCAAAGTGACCGGTTTGTAGTTTTTCACAGAAATTCTGTAAATTTTTAAACGGTGCTTTCTTTAGTATCTTCTGTGATTTTCTATTATTTATATCGTTAAAGATTTTGTTTCTTTTGCGTTACGTATTTTTTTCAAATACTTGGAATTTCTTTGGTACGAATTAATTCGGTACTTTAATCGTTGGGAGTTTTAGTGTTGAAAGAAGAAATTGGAAAGAAGAAATTCTCAGATTGGTCAAATTTAATTCTATTAATATTCTCAGATATTAATATCAGTTTTTCTTCGGCTGTTCTTCATTGTGTTGAGTAGTTGGTATTACTTACGTTCTTTCATCTCTGTGAAATCTTATTTCTTTTTTTTTTTTTTTTAGGAAGGGTACATTTTTTTTATGTTTAATTAATGCGAATTTTGGTATTAAATTTCTGTTCTTCATTGTGTCGAGTAGTTGGTATTACTTACATTGTTTCATCTCTGTGAAATCTTATTTCTTTTTTATTTTTTTAGGAAGGGTACATTTTTTTTATGTTTAATTAATGCGAATTTTGGTATTAAATTTCTGTAAGCGTTACGTTGGCCGGTTTATGAAAGTTAAATTAAGAGAAGAAACAAATAGTACGCGAATGGTTTTAGAAATGAAGTCTGGTAACATTCGTCGTGGAAAGTAAACTGGTGCATATCTCTCGTGGCTCACGCGTACGTTTGTATAAATATGTAAATAAGTTCAGAATAGGAAGCTAGTCAGAGCGTCGATTCCTTCGACAAAACAAGAACAGGTTTCAGAAAGAACTTCACTAACCCTGTGAAAGGTGTTGTCTCCTAAGATACCTGCATATGTAGAAACAGACTGGTCGAGAAAAATACTTTTCCTCTGAAAGATGAATTTCACAAAATTCATAAAACTTTAAAATTAGATTCAACGTTGAAGTTTAATCAACCGTATTTGATCCTTGCTTATATTTCTATTTAAAATTAGAAGAAAAAAGCTTTTCCTTTTTTGTATGTAAAACTAATTTATATAGAAATTCAATTATCGTTATGATACATAATTAGAATGTTTTATTGTCTCTGATATTATTTATATATATATCAATTATATATTGATTAAATTTGTTTAATTAATTGCTCTGTATCAGTTCTGTTCCATATCAATGGTTTTCAATATCAAACATAGATATCGTCTATAATTTTTACGGACTTTTCAAAACGATAAGATACGGTAATCGCAAGTGCACTGATATACTAATATTATAAGCTTATTACTATGACGATATTTATTATCATGACGAAACTATGTTTCAAGTAACTGCTATCCAAATCTTTAACACCATACGTATCGATAATTGAATATTACTATTTTGAAAATTAAGCAATATTTAAAATCATCTTACAGACCTTATTGCAAATTTATTTGTCCACGAGTAAATTTTTTTCCCTTTCGAATTCGATGTCATCTTTTTCTAAAGCTTCATTGATCGATAAACAAAAATAGAATATCTCTTTACCATTTCTTTTTGTCCAAACAATCTTTTTTTCTTTACAATGTGCTAAGTCATTTGTGTCTCAATGGAACTCTCTGTTTTTATTTGAATTTTCCAAATTGAAACGAATACAAACAATGTCTTATTAATACGCGTGATCTCTTTCAATTCGATATCG
>SMSQ01026194.1:30228-45713 GCA_019453375.1 Ctenoplectra terminalis
AAGCGTTACGTTGGCCGGTTTATGAAAGTTAAATTAAGAGAAGAAACAAATAGTACGCGAATGGTTTTAGAAATGAAGTCTGGTAACATTCGTCGTGGAAAGTAAACTGGTGCATATCTCTCGTGGCTCACGCGTACGTTTGTATAAATATGTAAATAAGTTCAGAATAGGAAGCTAGTCAGAGCGTCGATTCCTTCGACAAAACAAGAACAGGTTTCAGAAAGAACTTCACTAACCCTGTGAAAGGTGTTGTCTCCTAAGATACCTGCATATGTAGAAACAGACTGGTCGAGAAAAATACTTTTCCTCTGAAAGATGAATTTCACAAAATTCATAAAACTTTAAAATTAGATTCAACGTTGAAGTTTAATCAACCGTATTTGATCCTTGCTTATATTTCTATTTAAAATTAGAAGAAAAAAGCTTTTCCTTTTTTGTATGTAAAACTAATTTATATAGAAATTCAATTATCGTTATGATACATAATTAGAATGTTTTATTGTCTCTGATATTATTTATATATATATCAATTATATATTGATTAAATTTGTTTAATTAATTGCTCTGTATCAGTTCTGTTCCATATCAATGGTTTTCAATATCAAACATAGATATCGTCTATAATTTTTACGGACTTTTCAAAACGATAAGATACGGTAATCGCAAGTGCACTGATATACTAATATTATAAGCTTATTACTATGACGATATTTATTATCATGACGAAACTATGTTTCAAGTAACTGCTATCCAAATCTTTAACACCATACGTATCGATAATTGAATATTACTATTTTGAAAATTAAGCAATATTTAAAATCATCTTACAGACCTTATTGTAAATTTATTTGTCCACGAGTAAATTTTTTTCCCTTTCGAATTCGATGTCATCTTTTTCTAAAGCTTCATTGATCGATAAACAAAAATAGAATATCTCTTTACCATTTCTTTTTGTCCAAACAATCTTTTTTTCTTTACAATGTGCTAAGTCATTTGTGTCTCAATGGAACTCTCTGTTTTTATTTGAATTTTCCAAATTGAAACGAATACAAACAATGTCTTATTAATACGCGTGATCTCTTTCAATTCGATATCGTATCTTGGTATTCTTTCTTAAAAATAGAAAGTTCTTTTTAACACTAGATTTACGGAACCCGTCAATTTGACACAGTTCAGATTTCCTGCTTGAGTTTAGCAATCATGCGCGCGGAAAATGTAAACTCAAAATGAAAATTATATAGAAAAATGTACTAAACAAATCTGTGCTTATAGAAATCTATTAATTCGAAGCAAACCGAACTAATGATATTACAAAAAATTTCTATTTCAATCTAACCATCAAAATGATCCAATCAATGCCCGTAAATTTAGTGTTAAATAAACGAAAGCACGATTGGATCAAGGAAATCTCGAAAGACTTTTATTTGAATTTTCCAAATTGAAACAAATGTAAACAATTTGTTATTAATACGCGTGATCTTCTTTCTTGAAACTAGAAACTTCTTTTTAAATAAACGAAAGCACGATTGGATCGAGGAAACCTCGAAAGACTTTTATTTGAATTTTCCAAATTGAAACGAATGCAAACAATTTGTTATTAATACGCGTGATCTTCTTTCTTAAAACTAGAAACTTCTTTTTAAATAAACGAAAGCACGATTGGATCAAGGAAACCTCGAAACACTTCTATTTGAATTTTCCAAATTGAAACGAATACGAACAATGTCTTATTAATACGCGTGATCTCTTTCAATTCAATATCGTATCTTGGTATTCTTTCTTAAAACTAGAAACTTCTTTTTAAATAAACGAAAGCACGATTGGATCGAGGAAACCTCGAAAGACTTCTATTTGAATTTTCCAAATTGAAACGAATACGAACAATGTCTTATTAATACGCGTGATCTCTTTCAATTCAATATTGTATCTTGGTATCCTTTCTTAAAACTAGAAACTTCTTTTTAAATAAACGAAAGCACGATTGAATCAAGGAAATCTCGAAAGACCGTACCAGGGTTAATCAACTCAGGGCGACACGTGATCGGTGATGTGTCCCTGAGCCGCGTTTTTCTCCGAGAAATTCTCTGAAATTCTCGAGGCAGACGGTGCACCTTGCACCATAAAGTCGGACTCGTCGGATCGGCATGTTATGTACGGGTTGTGGCAATGTAATGCGGCATAGTAAGGTATGGCGCGTAAGACAGATGTTGGCCAAGAAACAAATAAAAGAGAAAAAAAAGGGGGAAAGAGAGGTCGACGACGAGAGCTGGTAGCATGAAAGCAATGCCACGATCTGACGAGCACTACATTACTACCATTAGTCATTTCGTGATATCTTTCACAAAGGATCTTAATGATTTAGCTCCCTTAATTTTAAGCCGATTATGTTCTCGAACGGGTGGCTTTATTTTTGGAAAAATTAATACATCGGCTCGTTCATTCGTTCGATTTATTGGGCTTCATTTGCAGACATTTCATGCCGCTGCATGAATACAACGTGATATATTCCTGATATAATTACTGTTTTACCTTGGCCACGTTGTAACATAGTAATTGGATAGAACTCGTATTTCATGAAGCACGAAAGATTGAATCGCGATGTTCGGGGTGATTCGAAGATAACGTTCGATTTAGTGTCGTTTGATTTATGCAATGTACACAGTGTGTCCGAAAAGGTCAGGACAAAATTGTGCCGCGTTGTTTAACGTTAGAATTTATCGAAGCGATCAAAATGACCAATTCCTAATTTTTTATGAAGATTTCGTAAATTTACTACCGGAAATGTAAGTTGACGATTAATGTATTTATATCGCTTTGTGAAGGTGAAATAAGTGTATTTGTTTTAAATCGTGTTCATAAAATGATCACAATTAGGCAATTTGTAGTTCAATTTATTATTCTAATTGATTAATTTAAAAAATCAAACGATACCAATTTAATATATATTATAGTTTACGTTTTTGAATATCGGATAAGCATCTTTTAACTCGAAAGCCTCGAAAGTAAAATGATTAGTGTCAGAAAAGTGATCTATTATCCGAAAATTCTGTTACACGAACTCTTATATCTCTTCTTTTATTAAAAAAAAAAAAAACAAATGCATTAATCCTAAGAATCTGAAGAATGTAAATTTTTCGAATATGAAAAGACAAGAGATATTGCAAGAGAATATCGAAATAGGAAATAGAGCTATAATTTAGTTTACATTAATTGTATTTAAAGTGAAATTGGAGAAAAGTGAAAAAAAGAGTTGAAGAAGTTTATTAACTCGAATACTAATAAGATGAAAATGCTTGAAGAAGCTTGATCAGATTACTTATGGAAAGGAAAAGTAGCGATGATTTAAGAGTCTTAACAAAAATGATTTTATACAATAACGAATAAAAAGAGATAAAATCTGTAAGATTCATTAATAAGTAATTATTACTAAGAATTGCTTTTAATTTCACTTTACACGGATTAAACTGTATGATACATTAAATATTAATAACAAAAATCACAATGTAAATCCCACAGTCTGTTAACAGTTTTAAGTACGTAACAAATCTGTATTATTAATTACAGCTGATTTAATTAAATAACAAATCTCGCTGAAACTATCTCAACGTGTGAAATACATTCTATATTAATGTATTAAAATATAATTTTTTACGTTTGATCTCTATTAGTACTTCTTATATACAAAATTATTAGATTGTCCTAAAAGTCTCTTTCGTTTTATTAATAAGTAATGGATCCATAATATTTGATGTTTTATAATATATTATTATTTTATATAGCATTCATTTTGCTCTGTTATCTTCCTTCATCCCTCGTTTAACAAATTAAACTGCATATTCATATAAACACTGTCGAACGAAGCCATTGCACGAAGATAACGAAAGAAACTTTTGGGACAACCTAATACAAAATAATTCATATTAACGATTCGTGGAAGAAAAATACAAATTTTTCTATCCAAAAATTAAAAAATCCCATTTTAATAAGCAACAAGATTCCGTATCTATAAAAATAACATAGAATAATTAGAGCAATCGTTCATTTAATTGACCGATCTATTTTTCAGCAATGCATAAATTTAGTCTAAAATCTTTCTTCCACATTAAATATGACAAAAATTGTTTAAAATATCGTAACGCTGAAACAAAATCAACGACGAGATCCTCTTTCACGGACCATAATCCTTCATCCTTAACTGGTGAGGCGACATACTTAAACTTTGTTCTACTGAAAAAAATTTGTAACTATTCGCACAAGAAAAAAATTCAAATCTTTTTAACAGATATATTAACACAAGCAGTGTCGATAAAATTTTGTTTGCGCGAAAATATAGAATTAACCCTCTATGGGACCGTGTGACTTAAAAATTGCAAACTGATGTATCTATATTTGAAAAAATTAACTTTATTTAGTTATCACTGTGCTATTAAATTTGATTACTGTATTACTGTAACGATACTACGATCCTTTCATACCAATTATCAGTTTAAAAATTTTCAAATAAAAGTGAAAAAACTGTAATCAATCTTAGTTTTTTCTCCAATAAGCAGACAAAATTCGGACTATACAGGATTAATGCAAAAGAATATATTTCAGAAGCTAAAACTGAAACCGTGACTTAAAAGTTACAAACTGATGTATTCATATTTTAAAAAATTAATTTTCTTTAGTTATCACTGCGCTATTAAATTTGATTACTGTAAATTATTAGTAAAACATTTAATTATTAGTAATAATTATTATTACAACAGTAATTATTAGTTAAAACATTTTCAAATCAAAGTGAAAAACTCTAATCAATCTTACTTTTTTCTTTGATAAACAAACAAAATTCAGGCTATAGAGGGTTCAATCATGTTTTCCAAAATTTTATAAGCCTCCTCAGACTACGCCTTATTAGTTAAGGATTAAATCATTGATTTTCCACAAGTTCGTCAAATTTTTTGATCCAGCGACCATAACACGTTAACATCCAAGCTGATTTTTCAATCTCTCTATGTTAATTGCAACAATTATACCTGTGTTCGTGATAGAAGTAGCGCACGCGCGAATGTAACCAGTAGTTTCCGTGAAAAACAGATGGTCGGTGGTACTCGCGGTACCAACAATTTGTTCGCACTCAGTACGAGTTCGTGTGTCGGCAGAGAAACATCCGTGTATTTCTTCCAGCGATGGAAAATACGAAAAACGAACCCCCGTCGCTGTACAAGTTCGATTAATCGTTTCAGTGTCGCGTAAAATGGGAGACGTATTTTATTTTGAAATCACTTATTGAGTCGAGAAAAAAATCTTTGGTGGTTCTATCGTATAGTTACTTACGTGGATTTGATTAATTTATTTGGGAGTTTAATATTAACGCGTACAACGATCGATTTCACGGTATTTAAATCGAAAAATATTTTTGTTTGGTACATAAAAGAAAATTTACATTTAATTGTTAAGTTTCCATATTTTTCGTTACAGAAGGTATTTTTCGATTCTCCGGCTAAGAATTATGATTTCATTGAACTTCGTTTACATTGTTTTATATCGTATATTATTTGTTAGTTAAAACTGTGGATGTCTTGTTGATCGCTTTTACAGATTTATTTAATAATGCAAGAATTTAGTAATCATATATTTATTTTATAATATATATTTATTATAATTTTAAGGGACAGGGACTATTTTTTCCAATTTGAAGTCAAAATCCAAAATTTTTTTAATCAAACAAGCATCTGGAGAAATTTTTTAGCCTATAAAAGTATCTCTGTAAAATACACAGAATAATAAAAATTAGAAATCATATTTGAAACGTTCGAATAGAAAAAAATAGAAGTAATAAAATGTTTAACTTCTTCCAGAGCTCCTACTAAACAGTTCATAACTAGTTCGTAAAACAACTTTATCAATTCTAACGCGTATCGAAAGTTTCTAACTTTTTACGCAACGCTCGCAAAAGGTTGAAGCAACAACAGATATTTTTATAAAAACAAGTTAAACATTGACGTGTACAAAAATTGAGAAAATTTTTTGAAGCACAAGTCCAAAGTTACTGTTTTAATACTGCTATAAAGCTTTTACCGTGGATGATAAAAATTTGTCAAAAAATACTTTACACCGAGAGAGCTTATCAAAAGAAAATTCATTAAAACCTTTCAGGGGACAATTCTGCTGCAACAGAGACCGCATCGGTCGGAAATATTTCAATCACGTTTTTCAATTACAACTTCTTCCTCGGGCATTACGTTACGTTTTTACGCTCGATGTCGAATTACTTGTTTAAATTGCTGTTATCGTGCTAAAAAGCCATGCTCAACGCGTACAAATTACCAGCACCGAAAGAAGCGCTATCAAATCGTTCCTCAGATCGGCGGTTCGCTAAAAAGAGTTGAAACGAGACACGAGCCCTCGATGGTCGTCGTTCTGTTTAAAGATCCCTAAATCGACGATCGTTTCGTGCACGATCAACGGAAGATTCGCGGGTTGAGTATCGTTTTTCCTTTTTTTTTCCGGGGTCGTTGATCGATAATTTTATCGAGACAAAAGTAACCGGCGGTGAGAGTGTCCTGGTGGGAAGCAAGAAATCACTCGAAAGAAAAGTATGCAGTTACTTTCCAGCTTCGTGGCAAGGCACCTGAAGCGAGATGCATCCTTGAAAAAAGGTACGATACTGCGGTCGAGGCACCGGGCGAACACTCATTTAGAACAATGCCACCGTAATTGGTACCGGCAGAAATACGAGCTTCTCGAAGTGCGTTCCTTTTCCTTGGACTCGAGCCGTCAACTCTTCGCTTTTACCGTTGATACACGGAGAATTAATAACGATTCTCCCACGATCGAAGGATTTAGCATTGGTTGAGAGTATTTTATGCTGTTTCCGTCTGTTGAAAAGACTTTCGATTCATCAAGTTTGATTAACAACGCCACCTTTCTCTTCCTCTTTGATTTATCACCTTGATAATTATCCCTTCATCGTGTCCATTGTCGGTGCTGTTAAGCATCTTCGACCATTTATCTTTGAAGAAGATGTTTCGTTTGTATTGTGAAAATTAATAAGCGGTAAATAGGATTCTTTTATAGGGGGATTTTTATTTGATTTTAGCGGAGAGGGAGATTTTAAAAATATTTTGATCACCATTGAGAAAATAAATAAGCGATAAATAGGATTCTTTNTCAGGGGACAATTCTGCTGCAACAGAGACCGCATCGGTCGGAAATATTTCAATCACGTTTTTCAATTACAACTTCTTCCTCGGGCATTACGTTACGTTTTTACGCTCGATGTCGAATTACTTGTTTAAATTGCTGTTATCGTGCTAAAAAGCCATGCTCAACGCGTACAAATTACCAGCACCGAAAGAAGCGCTATCAAATCGTTCCTCAGATCGGCGGTTCGCTAAAAAGAGTTGAAACGAGACACGAGCCCTCGATGGTCGTCGTTCTGTTTAAAGATCCCTAAATCGACGATCGTTTCGTGCACGATCAACGGAAGATTCGCGGGTTGAGTATCGTTTTTCCTTTTTTTTTCCGGGGTCGTTGATCGATAATTTTATCGAGACAAAAGTAACCGGCGGTGAGAGTGTCCTGGTGGGAAGCAAGAAATCACTCGAAAGAAAAGTATGCAGTTACTTTCCAGCTTCGTGGCAAGGCACCTGAAGCGAGATGCATCCTTGAAAAAAGGTACGATACTGCGGTCGAGGCACCGGGCGAACACTCATTTAGAACAATGCCACCGTAATTGGTACCGGCAGAAATACGAGCTTCTCGAAGTGCGTTCCTTTTCCTTGGACTCGAGCCGTCAACTCTTCGCTTTTACCGTTGATACACGGAGAATTAATAACGATTCTCCCACGATCGAAGGATTTAGCATTGGTTGAGAGTATTTTATGCTGTTTCCGTCTGTTGAAAAGACTTTCGATTCATCAAGTTTGATTAACAACGCCACCTTTCTCTTCCTCTTTGATTTATCACCTTGATAATTATCCCTTCATCGTGTCCATTGTCGGTGCTGTTAAGCATCTTCGACCATTTATCTTTGAAGAAGATGTTTCGTTTGTATTGTGAAAATTAATAAGCGGTAAATAGGATTCTTTTATAGGGGGATTTTTATTTGATTTTAGCGGAGAGGGAGATTTTAAAAATACTTTGATCACCATTGAGAAAATAAATAAGCAATAAATAGGATTCTTTAATAGTGGGATTTTTATTTGATTTTGATAGAAAGGGAAATTGAAAATATTCCATTTACATTGTAAAAATTAATAAGCAGTAAATAGGATCCTTTCATAATAAGATTTTTATTTGATTTTGATAAAAAGGGAAATTTTGAAAATATTTCGTTTACGTTGTAAAAATTAATAAGCAGTAAATAGGATTCTTTCATAGTGGGATTTTTATTTGGTTTTAGCAGAGAGGGAGATTTTTAAAATATTTTGATTACCATTGAGAAAATAAGTAAACGATAAATAGGATTCCTTAATAGTGGGATTTTTATTTGATTTTGACAGAAAGGGAAATTGAAGATATTTCGTTTATATTGTAAAAATTAATAAGCGGTAGATAGGATTCTTTCATAGTGGGATTTTTATTTTATGTTAGCAGAGAAGGAAATTTTATTTCTGATTTGCGAGAGTTTATTTTAACCCTTTCACTAGGAATATGTACATAGAGATTTTCTATAGTACAAAATTATTTTTATTTTCACTTACTCTTAACATAGACTAAATTTTAATACGTATATTTTAAATATATTGACGAAAACTGAATTGAACTGTATACCAAAGACATTTTTAATCCCAGAGCATCATAGTGATAGGGTTAATATACGGTGTAATAAAAATATATATGTAGATGCGTTGTATTTTAACATCATTGCATATCAAATAGTCAGAGGAAATTAAAGCTAGGAAATTAAAGCAAAGAAATTAAAGTAAGGAAATTAAAGGAAGGAATAGTATCAAGTAGGTTAATTCTTGGGAAGGATTTCATCGTACTTCCACAGAAGATATTTCTCGTTGGTTTAATTTCAGCACTACTTTCGAAACAGAGATACTCCGTACAAGTCCAAGTTTAGAGAAAAATACACGATAAACATTGCTTTCTCACGTAATCGTTTCGTAGAGACGATGAATCGCAATTCATCAAATTGTTAGTCATTAACAAGTGTAAGAAAAGTATCGTCTATTAAAATGAAAATGTATGTTATACGAAATTGAAATGTAAAGAAATACAGGTTAAGTATGTAGTTTGTGCACAATTAAGACTAACACAAAGAGAAAACGAACACTGTTAATTGCCACTATTATCGGATCAATTAAAACACAAATTGTGCAACTTAAAAATTTAGACAATTTACATTTTCTTGGAATATTTGTATTTTTAACTGAATTAAGACCCACAATCTAGCTTCATTTTTATGAGAAATTTCTATTAAAATAATTTTAATTAAATTTTGACTTAATACTTTACTAACAATTCTAAATAAATTGAATCCACGGTTCTGTAACAAACCTGATAAAAAATGTATGATGGATAAAAAGTTTGTTCAAAAATTGCATTCCAAAATCCTAGATTCACTATATTTAACAACTCCATAGCATTCTATAAAAAGTTTAATTGCATTTGCTTTTTTTAGATCCCAAAAAAGTGGGTCAATAGAATTAAAGATATGATTTTACCGGAGAACCATATTTTTTTTTTTTAACGCCAGTAACTCGTTTCTCAATTTGTGCTACTGAAATATTCAATTAAATCTGCTGAGAGTAAAAAAAAAATAGTTACATCAAATTTTCTATTTTCAAAATTAATAACGAAAGAAGAGTCGTTTTAAAAAAATTGTTCACTCATGGTTTCCACCAAGTAAATTGTATAAGAGTATTTCACCATTGCACCCGTATAATTACAGAATAATTGATGTGTATAATTTAGTAGATTCGTTTATTTAAATTTATCATACAATTTACTTGCAAATTTGCAAATTACATTATCACCTGTTAACTTTCATTCATAATTATACAGTGAAGCTTCATAGAAGCCAAAGGTTGTTATTTATTTAACACCGGTGCAACGCATCATTAACTTTCACATTGAAAGAATTCAGCTTCGACAGGATTTAATAATCGGTTATTGTAAGTACTCACATGATTACACGTAGTATGACGTCAGGTTATTCCCAACAGAATTTCACGTTCGTACAGTCGATTGTGAATAGTTACTTTAGCCTTTTTCATGGTATTACTGGTAGAAAGCGCATGATCTACCTTATTTGATCAATATGAACCGAAATATCCTAGGGAAGTTCGAAAGAAGTGGTTATAATCACGCGATGTTAGTATTCTATGATCAGTGCGGATAGTGCAGTGATTCTTAACCGAAACATTTTGCCTACGTATCGAAAATATCCGCGAAAAATGATTTCTGTAATTGTAATTCATCGTTAAAAATTTGTTCTTCCCTCGTAGATCATTTTTCTGTTTCACAATCGGTTCGTTAAACGGTATATTCGTGGACTAAAATAAACTGGAAACATACGTAAACGCATGAGGCAAAATATTAGGTTGTCCCGAAAATAGAAAATTTTCCATTAAATAACATTTTAACGTAAAGGAATATGTTTCGTATCCCGAAACTGAAAACGATGGAACAAAGTACATAAAATGTAAAGTCTGGCTCGACATAAGACCGCAAAGGGTTAATCATCGATAGTTTTAGTGTTAAGCAGCTATATAATAAAGATAAATAATAAAAAATATATGACAGGCTGCTTTTAACGAAATATAAATATTAGCACGTTTAGAAATTGATTGTTTCTATAAAATTTTGAAGTAGATACGACATTTACACAATTAAACGTCCTATAAATGTCCTAAAACTCCGAAAGTTCCTTCCGTTATCTTCACGCAACGCTTTCGTCTAGTAATGTTAAAATAAATATTCAATCTTATTTGTTAAACGAGAGATGGAGAAAAAAATAGCGCAAAATGAATCGTGTATAAAATAATAACACATTGGAAAACATAAAATATTATGTATCCATTACTTATTAATAAAACGAAAGAAACTTTTGGGACAACCTGATATTATAACGAAAAGTATTTAAAAAATAATTTCAATGAATTCTTGTGTAAGTTTTATCGTCGATCGTATTAATTTTTGTTTCTTTTTTTTTTTATTTTCATTATGTATCTTTTTTATTTCTCTATGATTTTATTATGTTTGTGAAGAAATATTAAGTTTTTCGGTCTCGAAAGGAACGCAGATTAACAGTTCTGAAATCTGAGTATCAGGATAACACTTGAAAAGGTTGTGGTATCAACTTCTATGCAAGGGGTGCTTCTAATGCCAAGGTCTTGTCCTCGATTGTTCCCGCTTGTACTCTTAAGTATATCAAGCAAAGCGTGTCCGCTGACATTTCAATCATGAAATTAGATCTTACAGAATTTTTCAAACCAACCTACGATCTCCAGATATCAATATTCATTAGGGAAAACAATGATTGCATTGGGATTTATAGTAACCGAGATAATGTTTGTAGAATAATGATTAGAAATGATCAACTTCTACTTCCTGAAGTATAGAGAAATGTGAAAAATATCGTGTAGTATTTATCTCTTTTGCTTGCGATTAAACTTTGCAAACTTGATTCAAAAGAAGATACATGTAATTTTCAGTTTCACGTTCGTAGCTTCTATTAAATATGTAATTTTTAAAATGATCAGAATAATTATATGCCAGAGAAATGCATTTAAAATTACCGAAAATTTTGTTTTGTTTAATTTATAAGTGATGTGTATAAATTAACGCTTTTATGAATTTTCTATACAGTTCAAAATATATCATAAATATATTGTAATACTTTGATCATTTAATAATGAAAGGATTAAAATAAATTGATATCGAACTTAATGAAATTATTAAATGTTATACATTCCTGGATTCAATTTATCGATGCACAAATGAACGAATAAATTTTAATCGATCAATTGAAAAATTATATCGTGCAACAAGTAAATTAACTGATGTAAACTGCTTGATTTTATTTCTTCTTTTTGTTAGAGAAAAAAATATTAATTTTCTTACTTAACCATTAAATGCATAGTATTATAATGTGATAATATATTTATATATCAGAAAATATATAAATACTTGTTACATTAGTATGTTAGAACACAATATATACTATTGAATTAAAAGAAAAAAAATAACTGGGAAAAGAAAGTACCCCAAAAAAATACGATAAAACCAAACTGGACATTGGTTTATAACCAAAAATTCAAAAATGAGGTATAAATTATCTGAATGCAAATTAGATAAATAAAAAGTAGATTAGACTCTAAAAATACAAAATGCGAGAAATATAATCTTTCATAATTTCTAAACATAGATAGCGACTTCTAAAAATTGTTAAAATAATTAGTTTGCAATTTTTTTACATATTCTGTACACGTCGTAGCCATTTGACAACAAATACTTTCTTCGAATAAAAAGATATAAAAGACTGAGACAGATTTCTAAAATTATTTTTCTATAATTTTCTGACACATAAATTGTTTTTATTTTCTATTATATTATTTTCTATTATTTTCTATTATTTTCTATTATTTNAATAAATTGATATCGAACTTAATGAAATTATTAAATGTTATACATTCCTGGATTCAATTTATCGATGCACAAATGAACGAATAAATTTTAATCGATCAATTGAAAAATTATATCGTGCAACAAGTAAATTAACTGATGTAAACTGCTTGATTTTATTTCTTCTTTTTGTTAGAGAAAAAAATATTAATTTTCTTACTTAACCATTAAATGCATAGTATTATAATGTGATAATATATTTATATATCAGAAAATATATAAATACTTGTTACATTAGTATGTTAGAACACAATATATACTATTGAATTAAAAGAAAAAAAATAACTGGGAAAAGAAAGTACCCCAAAAAAATACGATAAAACCAAACTGGACATTGGTTTATAACCAAAAATTCAAAAATGAGGTATAAATTATCTGAATGCAAATTAGATAAATAAAAAGTAGATTAGACTCTAAAAATACAAAATGCGAGAAATATAATCTTTCATAATTTCTAAACATAGATAGCGACTTCTAAAAATTGTTAAAATAATTAGTTTGCAATTTTTTTACATATTCTGTACACGTCGTAGCCATTTGACAACAAATACTTTCTTCGAATAAAAAGATATAAAAGACTGAGACAGATTTCTAAAATTATTTTTCTATAATTTTCTGACACATAAATTGTTTTTATTTTCTATTATATTATTTTCTATTATTTTCTATTATTTTCTATTATTAAGTTAAAAAAAATATCATGCGTCTAGAAGTTAGATATTAACGATGAAATGCTAAACAGGGTAAAGCCAAAAGCGTCTTGTTTATCGAAATCGGTTCCGATCTTAAGATTCACGCGACGTTTACGAGGGACGAACATAAATCTCGGTAGACGACTTAACAAATGGATCAAGTAAACGCGACATTCCTTGAAGACCGTCCTGGATCCATCGCGTATGTACATTGCGGTATCGTTAATTGCGTTCAAACCTCGTTCGTCCTTGCACCCCCGGTTGCATTGTAATTGATATGTACATCAGTTAGGGGAACATTATGCGCAAAAGAATGCCAAGATTGTGCGATACCACGGTTGTCAGCCGGACGGTAGAAAAAAAGAGGTGGAGTATTATTAAGAGAAAGACGTTTCTACAGTTTTTTCATGGTCTCTCGTCAGTCATGACCTTTCGACATTTTTATGTGAAGTCACAGGTGTTAGGGTAAGATTGGGGAGCGATGGCCTACTTTTCTTTTTTAAACCTTCGACTGCGGAGCGCTTTCTAGATTTAACCCCTTGTATTATTTTTTCGTAGCTTTTTCGCCGATACATGTTAAGGATGGTTATTCACTGCTTCAACGCTAGAACTATTGGCGATTAAAGTAGACTTATTTGTTCCAAAGAAATTAAAATAATAGATACTTGAAAAAATACCTACAGCGGGGGATGAAATTATTACGATCAGACGAAGGAGTTGTATATGTTATATTTTTTGTAATATTGTATCTTGAATAGTAAGAACATGTAGGTACCCTTTTTTTGTTTTCGGCACATGTTTTATTCTTCGATAAAAAATCGTAACAATTTACAATTTTTTTTTTCTTGCCAAAACAACACTTTCAGTTTTTACATTAGTCCTGTGAAACTTAAAAAAGTTTAGAAGTGTAAAGGGTTAATAGAAATTATTAACGAAATAATGACGATCATTTAAGGTCGCTAATAACTTTGTTGTTAATGCGACGTAAAACCGTTAAATAAAAAAATTAATAAATGTAGACTTATGATATTAATATTTGTAATATTTAGTATACTATTAAAAACAGCTGAAAAACGGAATATTTTGTACAACGAAATATCTATGAAGAATTGAAATAAGTTTTTGTGATTAGAATAAAATTAATGCTTACCTTTTTCGAAGAAAGTACCAATTAACCCATTCGCTGCCAAGCCTAAATTATATGAAGTCGTTCCCATTGCAATTTATATTTTGAGTATTATTGCTTACCAAAGCTCTGTTATTTCTTGGTAAGAGCACATATATTNTTAATGCTTACCTTTTTCGAAGAAAGTACCAATTAACCCATTCGCTGCCAAGCCTAAATTATATGAAGTCGTTCCCATTGCAATTTATATTTTGAGTATTATTGCTTACCAAAGCTCTGTTATTTCTTGGTAAGAGCACATATATTATCATACATAATCATTTGCAAGCATAAAACCAAAGACGAGTATACTCGTTTTGGCAATGCATGACACCCTGCCAAAGACGAGTATACTCGTCCTTGGCAGCGAATGGGTTAAACTCCTCCTCGGACTTAACATCACAGAATCGAGTAATAAACATTTTGAACTATCTAAGAGACACAAAATATATATAATTATACATAGAAATTTAACTCCAGAAATTTAACTCCGATAGAATCGTTAATGACCAACTAGTCGATGCGATGTTAAATTATGAGAAAAAAAAAATAGAAAAATATTTACCATTTTTGTTTTCTTTTTCTTTCAGAAAAGCGAGAAAGTGCTGGAGGCGGAAACTCTATAGGAAGTTGTCCAGGTTCGATAGGGGGTCTGCCCAGAGTCATTAACAATACCGTTGATTACGGTATCGAACCTGGGGGTGCCAACATGATCCCCCAGGATAGTGCTCCCGATGAAGAGTTTGCTTTAGCGGTTGCTCAAAAAGCTCAGGTGAGACAAATTAAAAAAAATATATAATAATAAAAACTGTAAAGAGTATTTCTAAAATTATAACGCAACAGGAGAGATATTTATTTCGTCGTACAAAAATAAATCCAAAATATATAGGAAGCTTTTTCGTATAAGACTCTGTCTTTGAAGAATCGAATTTGAATGTTTGTTTTCAGCGTGTTGATTAGTAGAATTTATTTTTAAAGTCGTTTAACCCTTTGCACTCGACTGGCGC
>SMSQ01026194.1:46607-71510 GCA_019453375.1 Ctenoplectra terminalis
AAAAATCGACCGGTGCATTACGTGACTTCTTCCGAACCATGTAACATTAACTAGCACTAGTTCTATTCTCAAATGGACATCTATTCTTAGATTAATTTGAGAAACTATAATAAACCATAGTTTTTGTTAAGCAAGAAATAAAGTAAGAAAATAAAGTTCCGGCTACGGTGAATTAATTATTCAATGTTGCAACGCACGTGATCGAGAGAAACGTAGAAAATCGATACCCGAAGAAGCGTCCGTCTGTCGTGTTTGATGAATTACTATCGATCGAAAAACACGTGTACGCGAGTAATTGAAAATGTTACGATATGAAATTACTATTGGACACGATTTCTACATGTGTACAATCGTAAATAGTTGCAAGTTCCTGTTTTCATTTAATATGAAATGCATTGCACGCAGATGCATAGGTCTAGTGGTTCGTGTTCTTGTAACGGTAGGAATTTTTTCGACGGAATTTACGTGATTCGAATCGTTAACCTCATCAAAGCTACAAGCACAATAGTATTCCTCAGGAAATGTTCTTTCGGGCTTCCTTGGAAGATGCAGTTCAACGTTTGTTGAATCGTAACTCGAAAATACAATACGATGCTTTCACAGTTTTATTATTTCCACTATCGCGGCATTTGATTAATAATAAAATAACGCGACAAGTTCTTTTCTACCCGATTGATTCGTTCCGAACACTTTCGCGCAAGCTTAAAAATCGCGTGAATCGGATAAAACTTTAATTGGGTCAATTTTTTGAAACAGCGTGTTAAAAAGTTAATTGAAAATAAAAAGATCGTATTGCATGTTAAAAAATAATGGTGAAACGTAAAGAAAATTATCGAGGCGAATGGGATAATTTTTTGTTTGATAATGGAAAAAATAATAGTCGGGATTTAGAAAGTTAACTTTTTATTATAAATTCGTAATTAATACCTATTTAATTCGAACGTTAATAATAAAAAATTCTTTTGAATTTCAAAATCTTTCTTTTGACTAAATTTTTATCAGATTCGCCTCGGTTTACCATATTGTAACATTTTACAAAGAGGTACATAAGTATATTTAGGTATTAACAACTCGACTATGCAATTTGATTTTTATTTGAGATATTAAAATATTTATCTAAGGTTTTTCTAACTTGGCGCCTTCTTTTTTTCTTCGTAAATTAATTTGTAACATCCAATAACATCATGGACTGCTTTAGATACTTTCATAAATCGTTCGAAGTTAGGAAAAAAGTAAATCGGTAAAAAAATGAAAGTAAAGAGTTAATAAACGGGTAAATATGAAAATATGTTAATACGAAAAGCATACATAATTCAGGTAATAAAACAGGGGTCAAAAGCAATAATTATTTCTTAAATTTTAATTCATAAAATCAGCAGAAAAAGTTGTTCGTTGCTTAAATTGAAGATAGTGATCGAAAAATGTTGAAAAGATCTTTTAGAACCTAATATTATCAAAAAATATTCATTAAAACAAAAATATTATCAATTTTTCATTTTAGTCGGGAAAGTAATTTTTGTGATATAATTTTTTTTATATTTGGTCTCTCTGATAAAATGAGGTATAAATTATCTAAATGCAAATTAGATAAATAAAAATTTGATTACACTCTAAAAATACAAAATGCGAGAAATATAATCTTTCATCATTTCTAAGCATAGATAGTAACTTCTAAAAATTGTTACAATAATTAGTTTGAAATTTTTTTACATATTCTGTACACGTCGTAGCCATTTGACAACAAATACTTTCTTCGAATAAAAAAATATAAAAGAGTGAGACAGATTTCTAAAATTATTTTTCTATGATTTTCTGACACATAAATTGTTTTTATTTTATATTATTTTATATTATTTTATATTATTTTATGTTGTGATATAATTTTTTTTATATTTGGTCTCTCTGATAAAATGATACCGCGAGTTGTTAGATGATTTTCGCTGAAATACCATTGTGAGAATTAAAATATATGTTAATAAAACAAAAATTATTATATTACTGCACGATAAATTGATTTCGTTATTATTATTTGATGTCGTAAAGAAAGGTTCCGATCTTATTGGACATTGGACTTGGAAATTTCTACGGAAAAAAGGAACAATCACGAATTTTACTCAAGAAATTGTTTATAGTTAATAAATTACTTCGATCCTTCTATTACTAACGATTTCTTTTACGCGTAATTAATGTCACAGTTTCTTTCGTGCGTGATCATTCGAATCGCCATAGCCAGCTTGGTTCTTGTATTTTACATTAGAATACGAACATAAATTGAGTGCACCCAATTAAAGAGATTCACAGTAGACGTGTATAATACGCGATATTTCAGTATTCAGTTTATGGATGCAAAGGAGAAATTATTGTCTACGTGGGAAATGCACCGAGTAATGCTTTCCGGTGCGGAACTCGTGAGACTTCTCGAGTGATTTTTATCGTTGCATTCCTTGCCCTGTCGACGCTAAAGGTAGAAGAATAGGTCTCCTTATTAAGGCGCGAATTCCTCGAGGAAAAAGTACCACTATCACAGAAAGTCTTCATTCTTTCCAGAAATTAATTTTCACGCAAAAAAGAACTTCTCCGAGTGACAACTTTACACGTTATGCTACTCTCATTCACTAGGAAAGATGTGCGACACAAAAAACGAGCTGTGTTAAAGTGTAGGATAGAATGGGATCACTTTCTTTCGATATTGAAAAAATAATGGTTAGAATTCAGAAAGTTAACTTTTTATTACAAATTCACAATTAACCCTTTTCGGACGCATGTCTACTCACAGCCACCAGAGCCTTTTTACAGTTCCAGTCGTATGTCTGCTCTCAGCCACCACAATAAGAAACCGTACTAATTATATACTGTATTCATCCATGCATCAATTTAAAATTTATCTGCACTTGTATAAATACCTGATGGACCTATTCACGAACTCATGCGACCTATTCATAATTAACACGTTGACTGCCACGCGCGTTTACAGTAAAATCTCCTTCAGGCCACGCGTACCGCTGTACGAAGCGTATTCTTTGTTATGTTAATTAATTTATATTAATATATTTATTTTAATTAACTTATATTAATATAAGTTATTTATTTATATAATTAACTTAGTTTATATTAATTAATATTCAATAGTTTTGTTACTTCCTCAGCGAAATATCTTTTTAAACACATACGAATATCCTTCGCAAGTAGTCAAATAAGACGCGGCCCGATCAGAAACTTTACTGTCACCTGAATATGGATAACGTAGCAGTCAACGTGTTAATAAATCTCATTTATTCCTTATAATCTTGCATGTTATGTATCACTGCTCTTTCTCCGGAAATGAATTCCGACCAGTACGACACCCATGTCCAAATTGAATACGTCCGAAAAGGGTTAATACTAATAAAAGCTACACTTTGGGTATCTTTGGACAAAAGTTTGATTAGGATTCATTCATTTTTGTTAATTTTATACGCTATTAACGGTAGAACTACCGACGATTAAAATAGACTTATTTGTAGCAAAGAAATCGAAATAAGTATTTGAAAAAATACTTACATTAGGGGTAATAATTCTTTCTGCATATTTTGTTTAAAAAATTATAGAAAATCCCTAAAAATGCGTTACTGTAAATTTATAAAATTTCTATGACAAATTACGAACCAGTCATTTTGACTGGCACGGTAGTTCTAGCGTTAAATATGGAAAAGTTTTTCGCCGGAAAACCTAAGAAGTTTTGGAAGGATGGGATATTCGAGTCACGTGAAAGATGGAGAAAGGTTATAGAACAAAATGGAAGATATATAATGTAACAAATGTACAAGGAAATTTAAATGTGTTGTGTTTGATTTTTCCTTAACCAGTTAACTGCGGCGGCCCCGTTTGAGAGCGCGCAACTATTTGTGTCACGGAAATCGAGCGATGACGAGTATACTCGTCGATCACAGAGTAAGTGTCGATGTTAAAATATTGGAACAAAAAGATGGGTTAATTTTATAAAATTGCCAATTTTATTACTAATACTTATTTGTTTGCTTAACATAAACATATACTGCATACATATTACTCGAAAAACGCAAGAAAAATGAAATACATATAAAGGTAAGAATTTCGGGCCAGCAGCTATCATTGGGCTCAGCGCCTTTTTGGTGTCACGCATTTGTCCCATGGCTGACCATATCTGAAGAAACCCTATTATAAATAAACTTTCCGACTTTTCACTTTGTCCCTTTTAGGCTAACATCTAAGAAACATTATCATCGCGCATAAATAAATTCGTTATGCGAACTTATACGCTGTTTCAGCCGGTGCATATGGGGACGCACGAGTTCATCTTAAATTTTTCATATTTTCTATTTATTTGTTTCACTCCGGCCTGGCTTCAAAATGTTCCGAACATCTTGAAATTTGAGAATACGTTTTGTTTTTCTCAAAAATTACAATTTAAATAGCCAATGGTCACTGATTTATACGCACGACGAGTATACTCGTCGATACACCAAATTTTGCCACTTCTCCATGACGAGTATACTCGTCAATCACAGTTAACTGGTTAAAAATCGGCACGAACTTTCCGCACAAACCTTTATGTGTACACAAAATGTAAGCACAAAATGAAATTTATATACGAAAAATGTGTTAAATAAATCTTTGCTAATAGAAATCGATTGATTTAAATTCGAACTAACGATATTACAAAGAATCTGTATTTTAATGTGCCTATCAAAGTGATTCAATCGATGCCCTTAAATCTATTGTTAAAAATACCTGAATTATCTGTTTGCATTGCTGAAAATTGTTTCGAAACTTGTCGTCGACAATCTGTATTCCTCGCACAAACCGTCTGGTACAGTTGCAAATGATACAGACGCGAGGAACATACAGGAAGGTACACATTGGAAAGCAATGTAACACGTTTGTCAGGTCTGGTACGCTTTCAAAAATTCCAGAATATTATTCCGATGGTTGTTTACGCTACGCGGTCTCATTGCCGCGGCACGAACGTGATTATGGCACCATACGAATTATCGAAACGACAAGTTTACCTTTTGTTGCACCGTCAATTTGTAAGAATATTCATTGTCCCAAGGTTTCGTCTCGAAGGCACCAGGTGCTTTGCGTTCGACGTCGGTCCCTTAGTATTGGACAACTTTCTAATTAATGAAATGTTACGTTCTTGGCGGGACAGGTAGTATTACTATTGCGTAAAGGTACGATACGAGACAAGGGACAAGGATGCGTTTGCTTTGTGGTCTTGAAATGAGAAATTTATCAAGCGGAATCGAAGGATACGTGAGAAGAATATGTTTGTACCGAAACCAGTTCACTTCGTGTTAATTGCTTGTGAATTATGTTCATTTGTTCTTTCTCTTTTCACTGGGTCACTTAAGTATTTTGAAAACATTGAAATTGTAATGACATTTATCATAATATTTTTAATTTATTGTAATAATAATTGTGATGACAATTATCTCCGTATTTAATTAAATTACAATATTTGAATATCGATACAGAATTTTTTGATCTTTGAAAATATTTTATGTAATAGTTATAATTACTGTCTTGAAATTTTTATATAAATTTATTCATTTAATTTGAGATCCACTTAAGAAATGGTTATTTTCTATATTAACTTTTGCTTTCTTTTTTTCGTTGTAAATTGCTCAATATTTTACAGTAAAACATAAGCGATACGACTAAAATTAAATTTGAATTATTTAAGTAAAAAAGAAGAGTTTCTAAATGGTGATTAAACAGTATTATAAAAATAAATATTTTGATTTTTATATTTCGCGGTATTATAACTTTATTTATTTTAATTTACACGTATTAAAGACAGTTTACTGTAATTCTCGCGATGAAACTTTCTCCTCTTCGGTATTATTCGTATCATTGGTTTAATTACAACTTTCCTGTTGCGTGTATTCAAACTACGCTTGCCATATTTATACAATTATTTATAATCCATACAAATATAATTTCAATCTGAAAAATTATTTTTTCCTTCGATCAAACAATCGCAAGTATAAATTACTTTATTAATATTAATGGTTTAATGATCGGATCGTTAAATGGTTTAATGGCCTACGGTGTTCTGCAAAAATGAAACTTGCATTAGGAAAAAAAAAAGGTTACACGGAAAAACAATAACCAAAATAAGATACAGCAGCTACTGAAATTTCCAAGAAATACTAAGCTTCTCCATAAACTTTAATTCTCCGAAATATTTTTTCTACAGACTGAGTCGCTAATAACTTAAAATAAAAAATATATATATCATTTTCAATAAAGTACAAACGAAGTAAACGAAAGATCAAAAAATAAAGAATTTAATACAAATATTATTTTTTCCTAATTAAATATTCCAACGTAACTTTTCCGCTCAAAGCACTGGTAAAACACTTATTTTTCTCTCAACACGACACGTGTTAATTGAACGGAATGCCTCAAGACTGTTCTGCTAAAACAATTTGTAAAAGCTGAAAATCTGTGAAACTTTTTTATTCGAATCAATTGTGTTTATTCGTGCAACTTAATCTGATCACTCTAAAGTTAATGACGTTTTCTATGACGCCAGAGAAACTTCTTATTAGATATACGTGCACGCGATATTGCGTGAGTACACACGGATCGTGTCCTATATTCCACCAAGATGAAGGAACGATTTTTATTCTACGCGACTTTCGCTTTGTTTCGTTTTTCACCAAAGAGACTCCAATACGCTTCCTCAGGAAAATATGTTAATCGATACGTTTCCAACAGCGGGTTCAATACAGTTAACGTAGACATACATAAATGTATTTTACAAATTTAAACAACGCTAATACCCTATTAAATGATATCATTGGATGAAAAATAAATACAACAGACACCTGAGAAATTAATTAGGCAGGTTTTCAGAATGAGATTCTTAACAGTAAAACTATCAAAGCGATCAAACGACCGTTTCATAATTTCTGGTAGAAGTTTTATAAATTTTTAACGGTACATTTCTTAGTATCTTCCGTGATTTTTTTCAAATATCTATTATTATGAATTCTTCGCTACAAATAGAGGTACTTTAATCGTCGGTAGTTTTAATGTTGAAGCGTTTAAAATTTTTTTTTTACATATGTTGGAAAAGTACACGTTTTACTTATTAACGCTAAACCTACCGACAATTAAAGTAGACCTATTTAACCAAAGAATAGTACCCAAAGAAATAAAAATGATAGATATTCTAAAAAGACACATAACATAAGGAGAACAAATCTTTAGCTATATTTTTCATCGAAGATTACGAAAAATTCCCTCAACTGAATCCTTCTAAATTTATATAATTTCTATGAGAAATTACAAGCCGGTTATTTTGAACGCTTTGGTAGTTTCAGTGTTAAGGTAGATCGAGGCGAATCCGATGAAATAAGAATTCAATCGAAAGAAAGATTCATAAGTTTAAGAAACATTTTTTTATTAATATTCGAATTAAATGGATATTAATTAAGAATTTATAGTAAAAAATTAACGTTCCCAAGTTTTATTATTATTTTTTCACTATCAAACAGATCCAATTCGCCGCGATCTACCCTATGTTTAATAACAAAAACAAATATATATTTGTTGAACAAAAACTATTTCTTTTCCTTTACATATAAACAATTTTTGTTAGATCAACGATATAAAATATATTTTATATTCAAATTAATTTTAAGTTAGAGAAATGGTTAGTAAAATTAAATATTATTATCTTAATATTTTCATTAAAGTTATCGTTTGCTAAAATTATTGCTAGGTCGCTTGAATATTTATTTTTAAATTACTACATTATTTCGACGTATTTTATTCTCTTCTGCTATTTCCTTCCTGCCTCTTGAAAATATCCACTTTGTGGCAACGCATATTTTTAATATAAAATACTGTTCCTTTTTTCAGAGGGACGCTGAAGCCTTTCGTAGTGCGTTATACCTCGGTGTGGCCCTTACAATTTCATGGATAATAGGTGCAATTGGCTTATCATTAGCATGGCTGGCGCTAGTGTTAGCACTAGCAGGGACAATACTTAGAGCAAGAATATCCCGCCTTCTCGAATTGACACTTCAACACGAATCAGCCAGGCTACGTCGTAGAAGAGCTTTGTACAAAGATGAGACCGCTGAGTGGCTAAATTTACTCATCAACAAATGGTAATTATTAATCTTGTATTTCGCAAACAATTTTGGTCCCCTTGTGTATAATTTTCGAATGGTTAACCCTCTATACCCCTATGACTAAAATTTAAATTTTAGACGCGAGGCTTGATGTTTTAGAAAGTTGGAATATTTTTTCTATAATATTTATTTACACAAGTAATGAACAATCATTTTATATCTACATTGCGACACGAGCGACACATAACACGAATAACACTGTAAATCTATTTATTAACATTACATCTAACATATATTTATGTAACAATATAATATTTATTAACCCTTTTATGTTTGAATGTTTCTTCGCATAGAAATCTTCCATATGACTAACAAAATAAAATTATGCCGGACAAATTAGTGAGCTCGTTACACGTTTATTACTTTGATGAACAGATAATTACCGTTGATAGAAAATTGCAAATATTTATTACGCTTGTTATATATTAACCCTCTGTGTGACTTGAAAGTTACAATCTGATGTATCTATATTTTAAAAAATTTGTTTTATCTAGTTATCGCTGTTATATTAAGTTTGATTACTGTATTAGCGACACTATAATCCGTTTGTAGGAATTGTTAATTAAAACATTTTGAAATCTAAGTGAAAAACTGTAAGCAATCGTAATTTTTTTTCTAAGCAGACAAAATTCGGGCTACAGAGTGTTAATTTTCTTTTTTTAACGTACAATACATGCGAACGATAATTTAAAATGTAAATCGAAATTATAGGTATATCGAGTACCGCTTGATTGTTACTGCTTCGAATATTACGTGTAGGTGAACGAACGTTGTTCAAGAATCAATAGCATGTATTGTAGGTATTTATAAACATTCCACATTCCTCGGGTGTACAACTGAGTGTATAACTGTTGCCTTTCACGTTTCACCGATACTTTACTGCATGTATGTATGGACAGTGTTGCTGCTGATGTGTAGTTGACAAAACCCGTAGGTTTCAGATCGACCTCCATTCGTATCCTCGTATTCTCATTTTGAAACTAGCTTTTGCCGAATATATCCATCGGAAGTAGACATTGGAATAATGTAATTTTAGAAAAATATTTAAGCGACCTGGAAATAATTTTAGCGAGCAGTAACTCGTTTTTTAGAGTTTTTTTAGTAACTCGTTTAATAGAAATATTATATTAATAATATTAAATTTTGCTAACCATTTCTATAACGTANGATCGATTATACTCGATATTTTGCAAACAAATTTCTTTTTTAATTTTACCGTTTATTGCATTTTCTCGAACTCGATTATTTATCAAAGTAACTGCACAATTTATGTATTATACTGNCTTATTATTAAACATAGGGTAGATCGAAGCGAATTTGGATCATTTTCTGTTTGATAGTGAAAAAATAGTAACAAAAATTCACAAAGTTAATTTTTTTTTATGAATTCGTAGTAAATGTGTTTGTTTTTTTTATCGAATATAATATTTATATTTTTTAGGAGAAAACAGTTAAGAATAAAAAAAATAAAGCATTATGATTTTGATCTTTCAACTGCATACAATGCAAATCTTCCTTTGTAATATTTTTTACATATTTATGTATCTTAGAAAAAAACAGTTAAAAAAATATTACAAAGGATGATTTGTATTGTACAGAGACCTATGTAATTAAAAGATAAAAATCACGATGCTTTATTTTTCTATTCTCAGCTGTTTTCCTCTAAAATATATAAATATTGTATTCAATACAAAAAAAGACACAAAATCCATTTTCTAATCGAAAATAGTGAATTAAATATTTTCCAAGTATTTGTCTCTAGAATTTAACTTATCAAAATATATCAACGTTATCGTTATTAATTATTTTGGAATTGGAAACTGGCAATCTGTAAAAACGAGTGTAAAAACTACTTAATTTAATATTTATTTATATTTTATTAGATTATATTTAATAATTTCTACTTTACAAATATCTAATTTAATACACAACAAAAACAAGTTCTCTCGTTCAACGTATATCGATAATTAGATGGTGATGTTACAATGTACAAATTTTATGAATGTTTATTAAATGTTAATTCTTAGAATTTTTATGAATATTAAAACAGTGTTTGTCCGCCGGCCGTATCTTGTTAAATGAAACATGCAATAAGATCGTTGAATTTATAATCAGATCGAAGGCTTGATACGCACTTCATCTTCATACCTATCTCTACATCGTGCGTGTAACAACCACTTTAATGCCATTACAGTTCGTACAATAATTTTTCGCTTTTCTACACGTTTCTTTGCCATTTTACTTCCTCTTAGAAAGTTCAAAACGTTTCGAATAACAAACGCTCAATAAACAGACTTCGATTGTTTGTACGGATCCATATTCTTAGAGAAAATAAGTAAAGAAATTGAACTTATATAGAAACTTATTTTGCTATCTGAGGGATCTAAAAAAATGTTCATTTTGTATTTTATATTTTACATTGATACGCTTTTATTTTTTATTAATTTTTTATTTATGTACCTTGTGCATATTTCATAATTTTTGCATATTACGTGTATATTTCTTGCGTATTCCATACATATTTCATACATATTATCTGACTGGCTGTCGCGTTAACCCTTCGCACTCCGTGCGATTCTTTATCACTGAAGAAAAGAAGTTTCATTTTGAACGGAAAGAATTACTATCGCTTGTGAAAGTACTTGTTATTCATTTTTATCCTTTTTCCTCTAAACGAAACGTAAATTTTTAATTTTCTAAATTATCACGCTGTGATAGAATGATATGTTTGGAAATTGTGCGTAATCGTGTTGAAAACAGAATGTCTCCGTAGCCAAAGGAGCGCTAAGGGTTAAAAATCTGGCCATAAAACAATTGACAAATAATATATAAACAGTTTTATCGTGCGACGCTAAAATTAAATTAATAATATTAACGTCTCTTCGTATCTTTCCAAATCTCATATACTTGTGCGTTTTCACACATACGTACGTAGATAAATTATAATTGTCATTAACAATGTACGGTATATTTTGTTATATTAAATCCATATATGGTAGCCCGAGGCGAATCGGATCAAAATAAGAACTCGGCTAAAAGAAAGATTTTTTAATTAAAAAAAAAATGTTTTATTAACAATGTTCAAATTAAATGGCTATTAATTACGAATTTACGATCAAAAGTTAACTTTCTAAGCTTTTACTGTTATTTTTTCACTATCAAACAGAAAACGATCTTTTTAACCCTCTATGGGACCGTGTGACTTAAAAGTTACAAACTGATGCATCTATATTTTAAGAAATTAATTTTGTTCAGTTATCACTGCACTATTCAATTTGATTACTGTATTACTGTAATGGCACCATGATCCATCTATATTATTAATTAAAACATTTTCAAATCAAAGTGAAAAACTGTGATCAATCGTAATTTTTCCCCGATAAGCAGACAAAATTCGGGCTATAGAGGGTTAAATATTTTTGTTGTTTGCAGTCTTCAATTATAACAGAATTCTTTTTACAATGAAAAAAAAAAACACTAAATATTCGAAAATAATTCTCAAAACTTTTTAAATTTAAAGGAACTAAATTGCAAGCACGCTTATAAATCTTGTAAAGCCTCAGATCGTAATCTAAGACAATGAACAACACAGATACAGTACCGTGCAAAAGTCTTAGATCACCTGCCAAAAACAATATTTTGCTATTTTAGAAACGAATTTAAGATGGATTAATATTATTTTTATTTTTCTGGTATTTATGTATCGTGTACTTTTTTAATACCTTTCATTATGATTTTTTTTCGGTAGATATGCTTTAAT
Organism: Ctenoplectra terminalis; assembly: GCA_019453375.1. Classification (NCBI taxonomy): domain Eukaryota; kingdom Metazoa; phylum Arthropoda; class Insecta; order Hymenoptera; family Apidae; genus Ctenoplectra; species Ctenoplectra terminalis. Next base: position 58,536 of record SMSQ01026194.1, read on the forward strand.
CGTCGGTAGTAATTTTTTCGTAATTTTTTCTCCGATAAGCAGACAAAATTCGGGCTACAGAGGGTTAAACGTGTAGACAACGCTTTGTTTCCTTTGTATCGTGTAGTTTTTTAATACCTTTAATTATGATTTTTTTTTCAGTAGAAATGCTTTAATCGTCGGTAGTAATTTTTTCGTAATTTTTTCTACAATAAGCAGACAAAATTCGGGCTATAGAGGGTTAAAAATGATATTTTACATATCACGACAAAGTATAGCTGCATAAACATTTGCAGTTTATTTATGATACAATTCGGTAAATTTAAAGTCTCGAAAAACGATAACAGTTGCATCAACAGTAATATTTAACGTCGCTGCATCCTTGTTTCAATGTGTTGCACCTGTTGGCCGTATATCGTGCTCAGGTGAAACGATCTCAAGTTCTTCGACGTTTTCTCGTTTGTCAGGGTCTCGAAGACACTAAAACAGCGCATGAGAGCTTGTCTGGAAAGAGTACTACTTATTTGGATAGTTGATAGACCTGTTCGAGAATTTCTGACCATCGAGCTATCCTTACCGATTCTCTACGTTTCAAACTAATGTGGACGATAAAAAATAGAAAATTCATCTATTCAGATATGGACTATTACATTAACATAAAATATATAGAGAGAATAAATTATCAGTAAAAATACAAAGTTAAAAGAACTTTGTATTTGTTGTAAAATGTGATGACAGTAACAGATAAAATACAATTTAGAATAAAATACATTATTTATTAATCTGTATGAACAGATTATTCATGAATTTTATCGATTATACTCGATATTTTGCAAACAGATTTCTTTTTTAATTTTACCGTTTATTGCATTTTCTTGAACTCGATTATTTATCAAAGTAACTGCACAATTTATGTATTATACTGATAATTGTACTTTGTACGCAATAACGTATTGATATAATATTTATTAATTATTAATGCAATGATAAATTAATAAAGGAATGTTGGAGAACTTTTCATGCAATTTACATGGATGGTATGACATGTAAAAAATATTGATCATAAAAATGATAGGGTTGAAGAAAAATATGAAACATAGTTTGATTAGAAACATTCTTTCGTATATTTAAATGAAACATCGCTGTTTCTTTTTTTAATTCCACGTTGCGCTTGGAAGAAAAAAAAAACACGAATATTTATTTCATTTAATGAAATGCAAGAATTTCAAAATTTAACCATTTATCATACTTTTCTTTTAATTTTGTTATTCACCAAATTATCTATATCTTATACATATATGAAAGTATAATAAGTACTTAATATGCAGTTCAGTAAATCGCTCGTAGCCAACGGACACACTCGATGCGATGTAAATGTAAAACATTAAATATCTCGAAATAAAAAAAAAAAAGGCGAACATACTACTTTAAAAAAAAAAGAAAAACGATGCACCTGTAAAAAGTCGAAGCATTTTAATTATCAACATAAAGTACCTCCTTTTAATTTTACTTACAACTGATTGCAAATTAAATCTAAACGCTTTATCTTTATTTTGCTCCATATTAATCATTCTTATCAAATGATTTCTTTTACAATTAATCACAGTTTAAAAAGAAAGAAAAATCAGAAAGTTATGACTCGTTGAACAATGTATAAATTTTTTTGGGGACAACCTGTATTTCACCGATATTCCATACAAGATGCTTTATACACTATAGTCGATCGATTAAATTTCTTCTGTGAAGGAAAAATGTGTTGTCGCGCGAGACTTCTTGCGAATACAATTTTCTTTTCACTCATTTTCAATCCATTTTCTTCCGTGAACATGATACGCGAGGAGAAAGAAACCACCCGCAAAGATCTTATAACGTAACGTTATAACCTCGAGCAATTTGCACAAGCTAACCACAGTGTAACGATAATGACACGAATTCATTACCGTATCACGGCGAAAGGAGCATAAACCGGACATCTATATCCATATGGTTTACTATTTCCAGCACATAAGTGATATTAAAAAGCTTTCTTGAATTAATAATAAATTAATAAAATGAAACTAGTAATTAATAAAAACGATAGCTTTCTTGAGTTAATAATAAATTAATAAAATAAAACTAAAATTAATAAAAATGAAAGCTTTCTCCATTAATAATAAATTAATAAAATAAAACTAATAATTAATAAAAACGAAAGCTTTCTCCTATTAATAATAGATTCATAAAATAAAACTAATAATTAATAAAAATGAAAGCTTTCTCCATTAATGATAAATTAATAAAATAAAACTAATAATTAATAAAAACGAAAGCTTTCTCCTATTAATAATAGATTCATAAAATAAAACTAATAATTAATAAAAATGAAAGCTTTCTCCATTAATAATAAATTAATAAAATAAAACTAATAATTAATAAAAACGAAAGCTTTCTCCTATTAATAATAGATTAATAAAATAAAACTAATAATTAATCAAATAAAAAGCTTTCTTCAATCAATGATAAATTATTAAAATAAAACTAATAATTAATAAAATAATAACAGCAATTATTAAGAAAAAAAAGAAATGTGAAATATTGTGAGAGATAAAAAAGTTAAATAAACATATACAAATTTATTATTATTATATTTTATTATAAAATATAGTGTCTTTAGTACGAAAATACAAATATTATCTATAACTTAAAATACAGATGGTGATTTTGAAACTTTATTAAAAAAGTATCAGGTATTATGATGATTGAAAATACTTTCAAATTTTTAATCGTTAAACACAATTTTATTTGATCATTAGAGAGTTTTATTACAATTTCAAAGAGTGTTTTAGTAACAGAAATCTTTTTAATTAGTCGCGAATTTTCTAAAATCATTCCAGAGTACTTTTAGAAGTAACAAAGAATTAATATGAAATATATTTCAATTTTTAAAAAGCGTATATTTAATACATCATAGTGAATTAATCGTTGATTAAATCACTTGCGTTAACAAAGTTATGCTCTAAATGCTTGTAAACTGCCTATTATCATGTGAAAATAGAACGATGTTATTAATACTAAATTAGTTATGTTGATTTATGATCCACTTTACTTCGTGTCAAGATTTCGTCAGATACAATCTAAACATTTAAATAAATGAACTGTATTTTTAATTAGAGCAAATATAGACATCCTACATTCGAGTTACGATTATTTATATCTACATCTAAACGAACTTCTTAACTGATTAATTTTAATTCATTAAAATTAACTTCAACGAATGAAAGCAGTAGATGATTGTTTTAATCAAATTAACGAAATAAAATATAGTTAATATCTGAAAACTAAATATTGATTTATGCGTTTTATTTATATTTGGTATTGTTAAATTAATAAATATACAATTTTCTAATCTAATTAATAATTAATCAGTTAATCAGATATTTTTATGTACTCACGTATAGACATTGTGTTTCTCTATCGAATCTCTAATTAAATATTCTATCCATGACACAGGTGGAGATTCAGCGCTACAAGTTTATTTTCCTTGGCAAAGGATAGACTGGAGCCTCTTTTAAACGAAGCTAAGCCAGGAATACTCGGTGAGTTTCGTCAAATTTCACTGAAAGCATAAGTTCATTAATTCTGAGGAAACAGTTTTAATTAATTAGTAAAATACCAAATGTTAATATTTAACGCCATTGTAACATAAAACTGATTATGGTACAAAATGACGTCGACCTCCTTTATCGAGTTTCGAGGTTGATAATTATTTGATGAAATAATATAGATACAGTACGAAATAGTATTAAATATGGAAATACGCTTAGCCCTCCAGCAACACGGTTTCGCTCTAATACGATGAGAGAAATTGAGGAAATTTTCCTATAATACGTACCTTCTACGACACAGTTTCGCTCCAACGTGATAAGAGAAATTGTGGAAATTCTATAGTTCTTTTTTTTTTGTTTATGTTTTGCGTTATACCTATATTAAGATTCCTGATAAAAATGAAGTAAAAGTTGTAAAATTATTTGTTTTTAATAGGTGTCAGAACGTAACTCCCTTTTTGTACCGACTCTACTGATTATAAGAAATGTTACGGAGTTCACACACGTTAATTTTGATGAAATTTTGATTCGACGCGTATTATTTTATATCATCTTTAACTTTGAAAGGGTACCAGCCCTCAAAGTACGGGGTGAAACACCTATTTGACAGTATATCTCGCAAACTATTGGAGATAGAAAGAAAGTTTAAATACATGATTCGTCTGTTTGTTAATACTGAATCCAGCTGTGTAAAAAGTTTTTAAAAAAATTAATTTGTTTAGAAACTGTTACGCTATACTTTGCGAACTGATATCACCTTTTCAAAATGAACGATGGTCGATATAAAAAAATACGTGTTTAATATTTTTCGAGATCTGCAGGCGGCCCTCGACTTTCGCACATTTTTAAAGATTCAACTGTTTAATCCTCTGCGATCTGATGTCCCCTCTCAGGGGATAGATATGATACACATACTTTGACTTTGAAAATTTACTTCAACCGTTTGAGCGGTGAAAAAGTTTCTTGTAATGCAAAATTTCTGGTACAACAAAAGAAACTTAAACGGTTAATAATTAACCCTTAGCGCTCCTTTGGCTCCGCTGCGGAGACATTCTGTTTTCAACACGATTGCGCTCAATTTCCAAAGACATCGCATCACGATGATTTAGAAAATTAAAAATTTATGTTTCGTTTACGAGAGAAAAAAGGATATTTGTGAAATAAATAAAAACAAGTACTTTCGCGAGCAATAGTAATTTTTTTCGTTCAAAATTAAATTTCTTTTCTTCGGTGATAAAAATCGCACGGAGTGCGAAGGTTTAATAATATAATTGAGTATTGACATTCGCGAAAGCCGCTATAGTGGCCCGTCGTACAGAGAGATGACATCCACGAAAGCCACTATAGTGGCTTTCGGTGTCTCCGTAGCGGGGACATTTTGAAATCGTCGTAGAAGTCGCAAGAAAATCGCAAAAATGACAAAATGCTGCGGTCCCCTATGCCTCGTGATTCAAATGTTTCGGTCGATTTACGAGATAACAATGTATGATTGTTCAGAGAAATATCCAAGCAGAAATATCTATGTATTAACTTTAAATCCTGTACGGAAAAGTAACTGCGAAACGCTAGATTTTCTCCGACCTGCTGGCACTCCCAAAAGCGAATTCTGCCGACCGCAAAGGGTTAAAGGATTGCACTCGCAGACGCTGTGCGGCGTCAATGTGACACCTTACCGAGTGTTATACTGTAGCGCACGGCACTGCAACCATGAGTTTATTGGTAGCGCAAGTGGTTAAGAATATTGTACCGACTTTATGAAATCGAGACTTAGGAGTTCGTGAAGTATAATATGTAATCTTTATGTATTTATAATATCGTTTTAGGACCACTGGAACTAAAAGAATTTACTCTGGGCGAACAAACTCCTTGCATCACACGCATAAGAGCTCTAGATTATGTGAACGATGATGACGTCGACGATCAAACGGAGCAAATAAAATTGTCAATCGAAGCTGATGTGCGCCTCGATTGCGAACAATTTCGTATGCTGATCACGTCAAGACTATTTGGGTTAGTATGTACCTACGTTTATTACATAATAATACTTTGTTCATATTTGTTTTTAACTTTAAATTGGATAATGTAAAAAGAAGAAAAGTAAGAAGAGTGTACAGTAATTGCATTGTCCTATATTTGTCGCATTAATTAGATGCGTAATAATTTGCTCGTGATAATTTTAACGAAGGCTCGCCTAAAACGTAATGAATTTGACATTTATATTTTGCAAAAACTTTCTGCAGTAATTAAATTAATTTAACGAATAGAGGGATTTTAATTGATATTCGAACTCCTGATTTTTTTCAGAAACATTACGTTATACTAATATTATAATAATAAAAGAAATCAATGTAGATTATTCTTCTCTGGACTCAGTTTTCGGAAAATATAAAAATTTATTCGCTTTTCTTTGAAACAATGATATCCAACATTTTGCAAGAAAAAAATGAAAATATTAAAGATAATTTTCGAAACAGAAATTTAAGCAAGATGTGAATAAAGCTACAATTATAATTAATAATTTACACCGAATTTTAAAACAAAGTTTTTAATTATAATAGATGAATAATAATTAGATGGAATAACTCGTTATCTAAAATTCATAAAATGTTCAAGAACCATCTAAAATGTTAAAAAATTCATTACAATTTAATAGTAAATGTAAATTTTCAAAAATTTAAACACTCATTGAAAGTATTATTACGTTAAACACCAATATAGAACTTTGTACGTAAAATCGTGTCCACGAACATCTTTACCGTAAAATGGAAGTACTTTCAATAACAGTATCAAAATTAATTTCTCCAAAACGGAGAAGCAAAAAACTTACGAATTTAAGGAAGTTCGCACTTTTTTCAATTTTCCTTGATTTATTCTACAAAAAGTTTTAGCGTAGACACGAATGCGGACAGAAATCATCCCGACAAAGTTTACAAATCGACTCATTGAAAGTATTATTTTTAACAAATAACAGTGATAAAACTCTGTTTTTATCATATTTATTACATTTAATCATCGCGTTTGTTGTCTGCTTTTATTATTATACTTCGACGATTCCAAACATACGATTCAATGACCGACACCATTTACCTCGAATAAAAGTTTGTTGCTTCAAATTAAAGGGTTGGCATGGACGTCGATCTGGCCGTCGAGAAACTGTCTTTCTCGGGTACCATTCTCGCCACCCTGACCCTTAACTCCATGGCAACGTTTCCTCACGCAACCTCTTTAAGCGTGAGTTTCATTGAGAAACCGGACGTTTGGTTCAGCGTGAGAATACTGCGATCGGTACAAATGATGGAAATGCCTTTAATTAAGACCTGGATTCATGCGGTGGTCACGGACGCCTTGGCCAGCTGGATGGTTGATCCGGGTTACTTCGAGATGGATCTGAGAGGAGAAGAACTACCTGGGCCTAGATCAGATTCAACGGATAATTCCGTGCCGCAAGGAGTGCTGACCATAGCTTTATTTCAAAATGGATATCCGGGTAATCCGGAAAACGAAGAATAACAATCACTCTGTTTCTTTCCTTTCTTTAACTTTGTTTTCTATAATTTGCATCCGTTTAACACGAAATGATGACCGATTACTTGTGAATACCTAAACGAGGGTTCTTTCAAATTTTAGAAACTGAATCTAGGAAGCGTATCCTCAAATCCAGTTTTGAAAGCGTCAGCTTTTATTATTTGAACGAGAAATTATTAACGGAAAGGAAATTGGAAGAATTGCAATCATCTAACAAGCTCCAGTGGTTTTTGAGAATCTATTCAAGAATTAAGTTCTGTTGTACCGAAAATATCCGAATACTGAACCTAACAGTATCAATCGTTTCGACTGAATACATTGTGTATTCGTTTAGAAAATTCTAAAACTTTCTATTAAGGACTGAGAGACGCAAGATTAAAGCTATATTTTTGAAAAGAGTAATAGCGACTTTAATGAATTATCGATAAGACTAAAATTTAAATTTGGAGTTGGAATTTTTGAGAAAGTTTTGGAGACTTTTTGGAGAAAGTTGGAATATTGTTTCTATAAAGTTTATTTACACAAGTAATAAACAATCATTTTATACCTAGCATGCGACACGAGCGACACATAACACGAATAACACTGTAAATCTATTTATTAACATTACATTTATTAACATTTATTAACATATATTTATGTAACAATATAATATTTATTAACCTTTTTATGTTTGAATGTTTCTTCGCATAGAAATCTTCCATATGACTAACAAAATAAGATTATGCCGGACAAATTAGTGAGCTCGTTACACATTTATAATTACTTTGATGAACAATTATTATATTATATTACATATATTATATTATTATATTACAACATGAACAATTATTATATTATATACAACAGATAATTACTGTTGATAGAAAATTGCAAATATTTATTACGCTTGTTATATATTAACCCTCTATGGGACCGTGTGACTTAAAAGTTACAAACTGATGTATCTGTATTTTTAAAAATTAATTTTCTTTAGTTATCACTGCACTATCAAATTTGATTACTGTATTACTGTAGTAACACCACGATCCATCTATAGTAATTATTAATTAAAACATTTTCAAATCAAAGTGAAAAACTGTGATCAATCGTAATTTTTTCTCCGATAAGCAGACAAAATTCGGGCTATAGAGGGTTAAATATTTTTGTTGTTTGCAGTCTTCGATTATAACAGAATTCTTTTTACAATGAAAAAAAAAAACACTAAATATTCGAAAATAATTCTCAAAACTTATTAAATTTAAAGGGACTAAATTGTAAGCACGCTTATAAATCTTGTACAGCCTCAGATCGTAATCTAAGACAATGAACAACACAGATATATCGCATGATGAATATTTGCAAATTTTATCTTCAGAAGTTATTTATCGATCAAAATAATTATAAATATGTAACGAGCTCACAAGAGTTACACAACATACAGTTACACACGAATACAAACATTTGTGTTGTTTATACACTTTTCTGTTGAATTCTACACGCTATTTCCAGACTAGAAAAAGGTATCAAATATGCATGAATAATTTAATTTAACCGCTTCATTCCGTATATTACGATTTATGAAGTACAATTTGTAATCAGTTTGTGCTTTCTATTTTGTAGACTCAATAGCAAGCGAAGGAAAGTGGTTGGTGGTAACGTTAGGAGAGCAAAAGCGAGTGATAATTCCTATAAGGTCCATATGGAACGAGGACGTCTCTTTCTTAGTTGGCGCTTTAGATAACGAGAAGCTCTGTATCAAACTGAAAGCGAAAAAACTTTTCAGTAGCATCATATTGGCGGAATTCGAGCTTGCGCTCGGAGTTTATAATTGGGAGAACTCGCAAGTGTAAGTTAACAACGTTTAAAATATTAGTTTAGAAGGTAAAACAAAAATATGAATTAAGGAGACCTACAATCTAGTCTTGCTTTTATAAAAAAGTTTTATGTTTTATGATTCATTTTTTTTCCGAAACCATTGAAACAATTTAATCAAATTTTTAAGCGACACTGAGTACTCCACTGTTAGTTCTAAATAAATTAAATACACAGTTTATTAATAAACGTTTAAAAAATGAAGTTACACGATGGATACAGAATCGTTCAAAAATTGATGAGTAATCATTTTTTTTTTTTGCGTCCAGACATCATTTTTTAAATTCCATCATTCAGTGTGTTTAGCCCGAAAAGTTTGATTAAATTTGCTTTTTTAGATCCTGAGAAAGTAGATCAAAATAAAGTAATAATTTTTTTAGAAAGTGTTTTTTGCTACAAACAACTTTATTAAAATATAAAAATTAAGCAGGGCTGAGAATTAATAAAAAATAAAGTTATACTAATTTATTCAGCAAAACTGACAATCAATGAACAATTGTTTTTTAACTATTGTGAGTTCTTCTAAAGGACACCCGTTTATATACACGTTTTTAATATTTTTATCCAAAAGAATCGAAACGATATTCCAACAAAAGAAACCGTCCTGGATTAGTGCTAACATCCCGAATATCAACGCTCGGCTACAGTACACTGCTCTTCCAAAACTGGAACCAGACTTACCGCAACCAGAATTGTTGGAAGATAATTCACAGTTATCAGGTAACTTTGGGATTTTTTGTATTTTTATCACTTTGTCGATGATTAACGCATTGCCAACCGCATCAGTCGCATCTATTCAAGTATTTTTAAAAAGATACTTAAAAAGATTTTTAACGAATTCTACGTTGCAACAATTAAAAAGAAGCTTGAAAATAAAGTTCGTCGTTCTTCTCTTAAAGTATTGTAGAATAAAATTCCATAGAAATACAAAATTTGGATTCCAATTAAATACAAAGTTTGAAAGTATTGTAGAATAAAATTTCATAGAAATACAAAATTTGGATTTCAATGAAATACATACTTTGAATTCCAATGAAATACAAAATTTTAATTCCAATAAAATACAAAGTTTGAAAGTATTGTAGAATAAAATTTCATAGAAATACAAAATTTGGATTCCAATGAAATACAAAATTTGAATTCCAATGAAATACAAAATTTGAATTCGAATGAAATACAAACTGGATTCCAATGAAATACAAAATTTGAATTCCAATGAAATACAAAATTTTAATTCGAATGAAATACAAACTGAATTCCAATGAAATACAAAATTTGAATTCCAATGAAATACAAAAATAATATATCGTTTATTACAAAAAAATGTGATAAAAAATGAGAGATTTTCCCAAGCGGTAAGCAAAGTGTTAATACAGAATCTTTGCAAATTATCTCTGTCGAATAATGTAGTATAAAATTGGTTTTTTCTAAAATGAAATGATCGTGATCACTGTTATCCTATCTGATATTTTCAGTACCGCGAAAATATTCCAATCGAGTGCAACAACCAGGTAAAATATAAAAAATTACTATAGCACTGGCAGTGAATGTGGCTTTTCAGCATGAACTTTGGACATTTTAATTTTTTTTTCCGTTTGTGTTAATTTATAACGGGATATTATAATTCTCCTTCGTAAACCGCGTAGCAGCGTTGTGATACCATATAATTGAATGATTTTTTTATACGTTATGAGATAATTTATTTACAAAAAAATAATTTTCAGGTGTGGTTGTGGTTTATATTCATTCAGCTAAAAATCTAAGCAATGACAGTTCCCTATGTAATCCTTATTGCATCTTATACAACAATCACAAAAAGGTACGTTTTCTTTTTTTTACAAAGAATAGCTATTTTTGTACTTTTCTTTTTGCTAAGAATTTTAATTAATATTCAGGTAACAGCAACGCACTACATACAAAATACAACATCGCCATGTTGGGAATCGAGGACACAATTTCTTGTAGACGATTACACTCGCACGTCTCTAAGCTTTGTTATATATTCGTGGAATGTAGCAAAGTCAATTAATAGCGATGAAACGCTCGGACTTGCTATAATGTCTTTAATGCAAGTAAGATTCCATAATCAATGAGGAAAACACTTGTAATTAAACAATGTGTGTTTTAATTAATAATGCAACGAAAATGATAATAATTTTCTATGAAAAAGTTAATTGAAGATCATAAATAAGATCTTTTTACCGAAATTTTTCAAGAGATATAAGTTTCAATGTTTGCTAAGTATTTGATAGAAAGAAACGAATTTATCTCTTTAATATACTGAAAGAGAGTTTAAAACACGTTTAACAATTAACGAAACATATTGAAAACACGTACAATACTATTGTAAAGTATTTAAAATAATTTTTCTTAAAATTAAAATTCATGTTTTCAATTTTTTTTCCATATAATATCATATTCTTAAAATTAAAATTCATGTTTTCAATCTTTTTTTTTCCATATAATATATTCTTAAAACTAAAATTGATGTTCTCAATTTTTTTTCCATATAATATCATATTCTTAAAATTATAATTCATGTTTTCAATTTTTTTTTCCGTATCTCATATTCTTAAAACTAAAATTCATGTTTTCAATTTTTTTTTCCATATAATATCATATTCTTAAAACTAAAATTCATGTTTTAAATTCTTTTTCCATATATCATATTCTTAAAATTAAAATTCATATTCGCAACTTTTTTTTCCATACATCACATTCTTAAAATAAAAATTCACGTTCTCAATTTTTTTTCCATACAATATCACATTCTTTTCCGTTGTATTACTAATTAGAATTATACTCAATCAATGAACCCATAATTAACAAAATTTTTTTCGTAGGAAAGTACGTGGATAGTGAGAAAGGAATTAAACATCAGTTCTTCGAACAATATGTCGACGATGACAGTCTCGGTACTGTTCTATCCCATCAAAAGTATACAGCAAGCGGCCATCAGCCGAAGAAATACCGTCAACTTTCCGACATCATACGACGAACCGAAACCTAAAAGAAACAGTCTACCATGGATGCAACAGGCAGTTAGTACAGCCGATAGAAACAATTATTCATTAACACTACCGCTATGGTATTTCACTGTTACTTTCTCACGCGTTATGTATTTCTTTAGAAACAATTATTAACTCACAAGGACATAGATCCCTCCTCGTCAGACGTGTCCAGTCTGCTTTCCACTGGAAGCGGATTGATGGAAGTGACGTTAATAAGAGCCAAGGATCTCGTTGCGAAAGATATGAACGGTTTGAGCGATCCTTTCTGTGAACTGAAACTGAACGACGAAACAAAGTACAAGAGCAGTATAAAGAAAAAGACATTGAATCCTTGCTGGGATGAAAGTTCCATCATGGGTTTGCCCAGAAACGGCGAGACTTTGGACGTTGTAAGATATCTCTTGATATTGTAAGCGGAAGAGAGAGGAAGGTAGAGAAAGAGAAAAAGACCGACAATAACACTTTTCATAAGGGATTTTCAAAAATAACTAAACACTGGCACGTAGGGCTACTTGGTTCGTTAAAAATTATTAAAGTTTAACACTTTACCGACCGGTACATTCGAGCGCGGATACATGGCTAACACCGGCTCGGTTTTGGCTATCGTGCGGAAATATAAGCTCTTATAAGCATTATATGCTTTGAATAATAAAAATAACGCCATGGCGTCCTGGGCAAAACATATGATTTCGGCGTGGCAGTCAAAGTGTTAATAATTACTATTTATTAACTAATAACGGAACTAAGTGTTACAATATATTTTACTCTTGTCTTCCAATGCTCGCTCTTTAATTCTCTATTCTCAACTGACTCGCACGCGCATTTTCTCAATCCATATATCCACTGATTCTCTCTTTTTCTATCTCTCAATCTCTTTCACTCTGCTCAGCCATTCCCAGAAACTCCTCGGTTACACGATAATCTCTGTCGCTCGGTCCAAATACTCTTTTCTCACACTTCTATCGCTCGGCCCAAATACTCGTCTCTCACATCTCTATCGCTCGGCCCAAACACTCGTCTCT
>SMSQ01026194.1:87885-114827 GCA_019453375.1 Ctenoplectra terminalis
AAAAAAAAAAAAAAAAAAAAAATACAATAATCTAAAGATAGAATACAATTATGTGACAGAATTTAATTAACACTCGATATCATAATGTGCTTTTAGGTTATACACGTATATATACTTTTAAAATTCAAGTAAACAATGTCAAATAACGCGGAGCGCGATATTCCTCTCGCACAATATTAAGTTCTTATTAATTATATCCTTCGACGACAATTATTATTTTTTTCCTTCTCAACTGAACGTAATCTCGCTCAAGACATTGTAATTTTCTAAGTTTTGACAGTTCTTCGCGTTAACACTTATGTACATATACAGGGTGTCCCAAACAAAGCGAAGGAACCGGAAAGGAGTGATTCCTGAGACGATCTCAAGCAACGTTTTCCTTTGCGAAAATGTCAAATGCGGCTTTGTTAACGAGATATTAACGAAAAACACCGACCAATCGCGCAGCGAGAAATGCGAGCGGCCGCTAGTGAGAGCGTTGTCTCCGCGCCGCGCTTGTGCGAGTAACTCGGAGTAAATTGTAAAATTAAGAGGGAACGCCACTGTGACACTTTCAAAAAGTCGAATTTTTTTTTTTTTGGCTTTAAAAAATCCCTTAGACCCTCAAAAATATGATACGAATTCGTTTACAGCTAAAAAAATTTTTTTTTTAGAAGGTTTTTAAGCTTTTTCCAAGAGCTCTCTAGAAGCCGAAAAACGCTGTCGGTAACACAAGTACTTGATACAATAGTAAAGTCGAAGTATTGTAAAGCTTGCGAAACATATTGTTTACTTCAATATATGCCAAATATAGTCTAAAAGTTTTTTTATGTCTAAACCAAACCCATTCCTCAAAAAAAAAATACCAAACTAAGCATTTGAAACTGGTAGGTCACAGTGGTGTTCCCCCTTAAGTTAAACTTACCCGATTTAAAAAAAATCGCTTACTGCTTAAAAATATGGGTCACCGTGCCACCGTACTGATCTCGATCCTTGACGAGCGAAATGATTCGCGGCGTACCGAACAGGTAGATCGCGAGTGTACGACGCCAACGTGCGTTAAGGGATGTACGGCGAGGTCAACGTATTTAACGTCTGTCAAGGGTCAAGATCGGTACAGTGACACAATGACCCACATTTTTAAGCAGCAAGCCAATATTTCGCCGATTGGATAAATTTAATTTAATTTTTCAATCGATTCCGAGTTACTCGTTAGAGTCAAGCGCAGCGCGGGGCCAACGCTCTCGCTGGTCGCCGGTAGCTTTTCTCACTCTGTGATTGGTCGGTGTTTTTCGTTAATAACTCGTCAACAAAACCGAATTTTACATTTTTGCAGAGGAAAAAGTTGCTTGAAATTATCTCAAGAATTATTCCTTTAAGAGTGCTTTACTTTGGTTAGGACACCCTGTATATATGTACGTCTTCGATGCACGAGTTCTTTGATTAGATTATTCAGTACAGCCAAACGCTTAAATTTCAAGTTACTTCGTATTGTTTCATGATTCTTTCCAACGATTGAGATTATTGATTAAAATATTGTAAATATAGAAGTCGTATAGTATTTAAGATAAGATAGAAGTACTTTATGTATAAGATTTGTAAGATGTTGTAAAGTTAGTAATAATCATGTCGAACGTGCGAAGAATTTTTAATGTAAAGATCTATGAGAATCATTATTTTTGTATTTTGAATTAATCTGACGCTAATTCAAAATCAGTCTTAGATTTCGTATACTGTTACGTGTATTATTTATAATAGACGTTTGTACGCACAACAGTTTTGTTTAAAATATTTAAATAATTATTTCCTTGATAAACAATTTTAGTTGACAAAAATAAGACATTGAATTCAACTTATTGTTTCAAAATGTTTACGAGTAAAAACTTACGCGAACAAAGATAAAAAGAGTAATTTAATTTCAAATAATCTGATATTTAGATGAATTCCTAAATCTAATTAAAAATTGTATTAATTGTTATTGTGCCTTCGGTTAAAATTATTGAAACTAACGTCTGAATAAATTTGACGTATCTTAACACTAGATTTACGGAACCCGTCAATTCGACGGATTTCTGATTTCACGCTGAAGTGTAATAATTATCTGCATAGAAAATGTACATTCAAAATAGAATTTAAACGCAAGAAATGTACCAACTAAACCTGTGCGAATAAAAACCTATTAATTTCAAATAAAATGAACTAATGTTGTTACAAAAAAAGCACAGTTCAATATACCCGTAAAATGGTCCGATTAATCCCGGTAAATCTAGTGTTAAGAACTTTCATTTGTATCGAGTGTATGTACGCTTAACGTAGTAGATAAATATCTAAGAATTTCAGGTGAGATAAAACGCGATACACCTTAAAGAATAACATTTTCACTTCGGTCTACTAATTCTTTTTTTATTTTTCATTTCAGAAGAACATGCCTGCAACGCATAAATTTCAAATACGCGCCTGACGGTACACTGCTTTTCTGTTTTTCTAAGATTTTCACTTCGGTCTACTAATTCTTTTTTTATTTTTTATTTCAGACGAACATGTCTGCAACGCATAAATTTCAAACACGCGCCTGACGGTACACTGTTTTTCTGTTTTTCTAAGATTTTCACTTCGGTCTACTAATTCTTTTTTTATTTTTTATTTCAGACGAACATGTCTGCAACGCATAAATTTCAAATACGCGCCTGACGGTATACTGTTTTTCTGTTTTTCTGTTTTTCTAAGATTTTCACTTCGGTCTACTAATTCTTTTTTTTATTTTTTATTTTAGACGAACATGCCTGCAACGCATAAATTTCAAATACGCGCCTGACGGTATACTGTTATTCTCGCCAGGCGATTCATACGTTACCACATCTCTACGATTTCTTACTGCCTATAGTTCGGCTAGTACAAAATGGTCGATGTGCCTTGACTGTATGATACAGATTGGTAGATACAACATTTTGTTTCCCTATGACGGAGATAGATATAATAAACCGCGTGTAATATTAATGGATTTATAAAGATTATTGCATTTCGGGTACGTATCTTTTTCGATGCTAAGTAATATCTTCTAATAAGCAAAATAATTAAGTCGAGCGTTCACCTGTCAATACGGCTTCCTTTGGCAACAAATTGTGTACGTCGCCCTTATCAGAGTGTGAAATACTGTATGCATAACTTATGTTTCCCATCTCAACGATAAATTTTAAATATTATACCTGTGCTATTGTGTTTTTTACCTGTTTTTTTTTTTTCTTAATTTTGTTACCTTGAAATTATTAAGTTTATACAATTTTGAGAAATGTTTTTGAAACTATACATTTAATTAAACGCTATTTATAATGTTTACAAATGTTTCAGTTTCCGCCCTCGGAAAGTATTAAATATTCAGCCGATCGTCGGAAATAAGAAAGATGGAAAAACGACAGGAAATACTGGCTCCGTTTTCTTCTGGTAAGTTATTACTAACACAAAGACATATAAGTTGATTCCTTTTTAACTGTCAATCTTATATACACGTATATATATTCATTGATACAGTGATTGTATGCAATAAAATATTAAAAAAAAAAGGAACATAATATTTTTTAGAGTTAATATCCTGTCTATATTTTATTTACTCAACCCTTTTTCATATGTAAAACCTGTAGACGTAGTTTTGTACGGTGTAGCCTTTTTTTTAGATGAAATTTACAAATTGTAAGATATAATTACACAGTTGAGATACATCATGATATATAATATATTGAAAAATTAGCGTATATAATGAAATACTTAAAAAAAATTATAATGTATTTTGCGATATGTAAAAATTAACTTTTTGTATATTTCGTAGCCACGTATTATTTTACTATATGTTTCATAGAAAGTATTAAAAAAAATTTTAGTATCTTCTCGGTGTAATTTTAGTATCTTCTACAAGATCTAATATTGTAGTATAGGCGAGTTGTAATTTAGTTGTGTCTTTTCATCATTTTTTTTAAATACTATTGTTATTAAAGTATTTTAATTTTCCTTAGTTCAACTTGTACCGTTAAATAGAATAAATGTAATGTAAATGTTAGTTATTCCTTTTCAATTAATATCTTAATTTTAATAAAACTTCCTAATACAATAATATGTGAAAAATTGCCATTTGTCGTATCGATGAAATCCGTGAAAATTTTGTGAAACGTTGTTGAAAATTTATCATCAATTTTCACCCGATAGAATATAGTGCTTCCGTGAATATAAAACTAATAAAAAGGGTGTAATGATTTTCTAAAATTATACATTTTATCAATACTTCTAAACATTAAAAGTAACAAAAATAAACTATTAAAAAAGTATGAGATATATATATATATATACATACATACATACATACATACATACATATATAAATACATATTTACACTTTATACATGTTATAAAATTAACCAACGTACCAGTTACAACATTACAATTTTTTCTTACCTTTATTATACAAAATAATTCAATTAAATTATTCATAAAATTATTTGCAACAACGTACGAATAACTTATTTCAAAATTTATTTACAATCTTTGTGTTAATCAAAATTACAATAAACAGGTCCAAATTTCAAGTTAACCGATCAAAATATTTAAATCACTTTTTTAATACAAATGCAAATTATTCAACTCGAGAAATAACTTAATTCGCTTAAGATATACTTAACACATTCAGGACCGGTCACGAGATATCTCCTATTTCGTTTCTCTGAATTTACAAAAGTGACAGATAATTGTAGATAGAAAGTTAAGTTTAAAAACGACCGCTTCGACCGAAAATTGAAACGAAGATCGATATTTACTGTAAGTGTAAATGTTTTGTAAAACCAGACACGTAAAAATTTGATTCGTGTGTAACTTCATCTCGTAATAAGATTTTCAGAAAAGTCTCTGGGTCTTCGATGTGTTAAGATAAAATTCGATACGCGTACTCACGATGCAAATCTATAAATAATTCGATTATAATTGAACGATCTGTGAAACTGTGAAAATATTTGTTTCAATAACGAGAGATTAGTTACGAACACGGATATATGAAGTTACCGAAAAAGGTGGTAGTAAAGGTATTAGATTGAAGGTTGGAGGTCGGTTAAGGATCGGGGGTGCATGGAGGTGGGGTGGCACGCGCGGACCAACGGATCAATTCGCGCTTGGGAGCTACGGGGAAAAGCAACAGTGTGTCTACCCCCTGCTTCCCGGAAAAGTACTTGGTACGATTTGACCGCTTCTATTTATTCTCGATACTAGGATGACAATAAACGGCTTGTCGAGTCAACGTGTAGGTAAAATAGAACGTGTTTTCTAATATCGAGTATTTTCATCAGGAGTGTCATTAAAATCTGGGCGATTCTTACGATCGTCGCTTCTATTAGATTTCGTTTGGTGAAATTAAACGTGTAACTGTTCGATAAAAAAAAAAAAAAAAAAGAAAAAAAAGAAAAAAAAAAAGTATCGAGAAAAATTATTTTATTAACCGAGGTGATAATATTAAGACGGTCTTACTTTTTCTTATTGTTGATTGACGTTGGATCGATTTAATTAGATATCCTTGTTTCCGAATTGTGACATTTGACGGACGACCTTGGATTATCCGTGACCGATATTAATGCAGCAAGATAAAATTTCTATTTTCGATTCGCTGGATTCTTTTCCGATATAAGGAGTCGGAAAAAATTTTCTTCGTATTAATATTCGTTTATCTAGAAAGTTGAAAATGCAGATAAGTGCTATCAGGAGAATTTGACCTGATTTTCATTGAATATGTCTTTATACATTACTGACATGAAAGCGGGAGCCTGCTGCAATTGTCGCGAGCGGGTCCTATTTATTCCCTCGGTAGTCAATAGGCACGAGGACGTTTAGATATCGGTTTTCTCGTATCTCGATGCAGTTCACGAAGTACGATATTTGACGGTGCACGAGTACCCAATTTTTTGTGGAAGAATAGACTAGTTTACAATTCTTTTACGCATTCTTTCAGTATTAATTAATTTTTTTGTAACATACAGTTCATATTTTTATTACGTAAACTGATTACTGGTTACTGAATGTATTGGAATAATATTGTATCTTTAATACGTAGCCATAAATGGTAAGAAGATTTGTTTTTAATGCATTTATAGATGAATGTCCGAACAGTGGGGAAGATAGCGAAGAAGATGTAATAACTGACTATTTGGGATCATCGCATTCTGACTGCGATCGTTTACCTATTATTAATGGAGACCTTGGCAGTTTAAATCTACGTGGGAATATAATTGCTGAGACCGGCTACACCAAAGACAATACAGAGAAAACGGCTATCGCAATGTCTGACGAGCAGCAGCAGCAGCATTCGTTGCTTGCACTTGGCACTAATAGTCAAACTCAGCCTAATCCTTTGGTGCCAATTATCAGTGTCACGCCTCATTCACCTGGTCTTGCTAAAAACTACCCCGTTCTGGGTAAATTTCTTCGATTCTTAATTTGTGCAACATTACGCATTACATTTCATTGAACTACGTACCACTTGACGTTAAAAAATTTGATGTGCTTCTGTGGCTAACAATTCGTTCACCTCCTTACAGAGGACAACTTGCAACATCTGCATGAAATCCATGATTGTATTCAGCGTATGAGAGATCTGACGCTGAGCAACTGGGGATATAATCATCGCGCATCCCACAATGATGTACCTCAGAGATTAACTTCGTCGTGTCCTTCCTTGTGTCCTTTAATTTCATCTGAAATTGCACCACGCTCAAATAATAATGACACAGGATCTGATCCAGATCTCCTTGCTAACTGTTCCACCAACAGTTCCCCTACACATTTTCCATCGGTAGGTCCTCGTTCACAGAATGCACAGGGTATAGACAGAAGACGCAGTTGGACTGACTTGGAAGACACTCGATGTGGACGTCGCAGATATTCTGGGCAAAATCACCTACAAGCACAAAATATGGTTAATATCGTCTGATACATTTAAAAAAAAAAAATGCATTATTCATTGTACGTTTGTAGCACGAATATAATTGCTTTATTGCTTCTTTCACTTTTCTTTGTTGAAGCTTTTAATAATTCGTTTCATTACAACATTCAACGTTTATCCATTATAATTTCAGCGACAACGCAGTATTAGTTTAAGTAGCCTAGACAGTGAAATGGAAATAGAATTACATGGAAAATCTTGTACCAGACCTGTAGGGGTTGGAAGTCGAGCATGCAGATCACAAGCAAGTACTCATTCTCTCAATGAAGCTGATCTTGTACAGGTAATTTGAAGAATGTCTACATTGACGAATTCTTCAAATGTTTCGTTCGTAAAGAAATATATTGAAAATTTTCCTTCAACAGAGTGAATATCAGAAGATAGTCACAAAACGATTCAAAGGTAGTCAAAGATTAGCTGACAGTAGTGGTTTAATGCCTGGTCTCACAGGCTCTCGTTTACCTCTTCAGAAATCTATTTCAACACCTTCGATCGTTACACCTCAAGTTAACGTTCATTTAGCAGAGGCTGTAACTAGGACAACACCATCGCTTACAGCGTAAGTTAATTAAAAATATTTCCAGATTGTAGAGCTAGATCAATAAATAATGAAATAATAACATACATTTTACTTTCTTTGATTTTTTACTGTATGAAATCTCTAAATTATTATATCGAATTTTAATGTATTTACTTGGTAAATAAGGAAATCAGTTTTTATATTAAAATTTTGAGTATAAATTGCACAATTTGAAATTTCATTTAGGTTTAGTAATGATTTCTATTTTACTTCTAATTTCATGTTAATCTCATCAACTTTTAATATCATTTACAACATTTCAATTTTTATGATCTAGCTTGCAATCTTTATGCTATATCACATACAAGTAGCATACACATTTTAACTTCAACAATTTTTTAAATTAATAGTAAAAAAATTAATGCATGGTTTATGAATTTATTCGCAAAAGGTTTTTAAATTTGCCTACATTTAAGAATGCTTGCATCAACTTGTATCTTGTAGATGAAAGTATTTTAGCATGGTTGCACCATTTATTACTATACTTAAGTAATTTTCAATCATTTTAAGACTAAATCGCACTTATATAAAAATCAATAATACTATTTCATCCTCATTGTATCAAATTGTAATTAAATTAGCTTAATCCATCAAAGAAAATTATCTTAATTTTAACTGAATCGAATTTTAACTCTCTTATACATCTAAATAGTCTTCTGTGTATACTGATTAACTTTACATCTTCGTGGCATTCATATCTTGGTGGTAAACCGCACGAGAATATTTGATTTGCATCTTTTACACAATAGTCGCATACTTTATGTTTGTACTTGACAATTTCCTACCATCCTGCATGGTACAGCCGACGCGAAAGAAACGAAAAGGGTAGTGGAAGTGAGACTGAAACTGAAGATCTTCACACACCAAACAGCCACGAATTCCATGAAGACAGGGATGGCACGCCAAATACTCAGATATCCCTTGATGAGTTACTGACTGAGTGAGTACATTATATTTTTAGTTTCTCACGTATACATAATATATTCTGCTAACAAGGTGCAAGGAAAAAGTGACTGGTTTGTATCGCCATCATTATTTTTTTTTTTTTTACATTCTGCACACATGACAGTAAGAACGTAATACTATTTGAATTTTCTTATATATACTTTATTTATTCATTAAATGCTGAGTGATGTATGTATTTAATCAGTATTTACAATTGGTTTATTCATCGATCATTTAGTGTAAATACACCATGGTAGCGCTTACAGATATTTACTGCTGATCATTTTCATATTGTTTTATATTGTAAATTATTTTATTTGATTATATTTATATATTGATCATGATATATAAATTTAATTTTTAGTGGAGCTGCATATGATGATCATCATTCAGAAAAGACCAGAAGAAAACGGGGTTCTATTTTCTTCCGTAAAAAAAAGGTAGTGAGATAATTGTATCATAGAAGGTTTAGATACATGCAAAAAAAAATAACTTAAAAAATTGCAATATAATTACAGGATAAAAGTGGTAAAAAAACTAGTCAGCAACAGCATTTATGGACGACAATAATGGCAGGATCTCAGGGAAGTTTATTATGTGATGTTTGTATGAAACAGTCGACAAATAAACCGCTTCTCCATTGTGACAGTAAGTATTAACTGTTGTACTTATATATATGCGTACATATTCCATTCAATAAACTTATTGAAACTATGACATTTTTATTCTAACAGATTGTGGAGTATCTGTACATCAAAGTCAAGGATGTAAAGATCAACTAGTGTTAGAATGTATTAAGTCAAAACATCATTCTAGCAAAGCTGCCATGAAAACTACGTCAAGCATATCCTCAATTTCGAGTAGCTATAACGTTAAGAGGGGATCCACTGCATCGCTACCTCTACCAGCATCGTCTGGAAGTGGAAGGTAAATAACTTTTATTATTAAAATTATAGATTTCCTGCACTGAATCTGCGTATCTGTGGTTCAAGATTCGCACGCAATTGGCATGGCTAGGCCTAAACTCGGAGTTTATAATAAACTCCTTTTATTTGCAACACGAGTACTATATAAATTAGAAAATACGTACACATGTTTGCCCTCGCCAAGGAACTTCAATTTTTATTTTTTTTATTTTTGTTACTTTTTTTTTTTTTTTGCTTATTAGATTTTTATAAAAATATATCATCCAGAAAACTAACTAAACTTAACTGTCATTTATTCATTGATAATTCAGTGTAGTATATTATCAAACCGAATTTTAATATATCAATTACTTACATATATTTATGGATTCAAATACCCTATTACATTCCACGTTTTACTCTGAAAGGTCTTACTGAATTTCTATACTTTGTATGAAAAATGAATAGCTAGAAGAGGTATTGTATCCGCTTTATTATTCAGAAGCTTTGGCTGGCTCAAAAGCTTATTATTTCTAATTAATTTTGCAGTTTAGCCGATAGTATGGCAAGCTTCAGCGTGTTTATCCTCGCGTCTCTAACATTAACTTGTAAAAAACATTTGCATATACATGTTAATTAACATACAAAATACTACGCCCAAACTTCTTCAATCATAAGATCAACATAAATCATAACTATGATACTGATGAAAAATGTTAGTTATTATTAGTAAGTTAGCAATGATCAATTCAATAATAAATCACACGATTAAAAAAGATATACGTAAACTTTTAACACTGCGTATCCATATGTTCTATACATATATTGAGGTAAAATCTAAGCTCTTGAAAAGATAAATGTTTATGTACGAAGAGAGGTGTGTTATCAACTGATATGTATAAAAGCTGAAAAACGTAATAGAGTAAGAAAACTGAAGAAGGAAGGGAAACAAAAGGCAAAATGAGGTTGCCCTAATGCAGTGTGTGCTTTTTCCTTCCCCCGTGCATTCCCTCTCGTGCAACGACAAACCGATCGATTGTTCGACGATTAAAGGGAAATTAACAGCAAGAAAGCCGTGACAAGCTACAGCCCTTGGCGGCGAGTTGCTACTAAGCTCGGAGTCAAGTAAGTCTCAGATGTCTGATGTGTTCCTCCTATTCTGTCGAAGCGTTCGTACGTTTCTGTTCGTGTATTAATCCTACACAGTAGTAGGATGGCCCGCGTCTATCGTTCCTCGATTCTTTTCTCGCACACATTGTTCAAAAGACAATTAAATTGCCTCTTTGTGTTGTATTGACAGAGACATCACCTTGTCCCTTGCCTATGCTTCTGACATGCTTGCTTCTATTATTTGTGTTTATTCAATGATATATTTTGTGTATACGCCTCGTTGAAATTTCATCTAACAATTATAAACATACAATTATTAAATGATTAAATAATTTCTTTATCGAGCATTATCAGGAATGTACATTACGTATAGTACTCTCATGTTTCCAATCAATATAAATTTCTTTCTTACCTTTCACTTTGACTCTCTCTCTTTCTCTTCATGGTATGAATTTGTAGCTTTGTTTATACAATCTCCTCCATACATTAAATGTATTTCAGAAGCCATGTTCAACATTGTTAGCTCATGTAAAGTATCATTTTCTGAAAACACATTTATAATCAATATTTTGGGTCAGGTTGGGAAAAAAATGATTATTGTAACTTAACAAATTATTTAGTTCCTTTATAAATTTTAGTTAATATTGAAATTATTGAAATTATTGAAGAGCTGGTACTGACAACTTGGCAGGGTTCCTGTGTTTAGGGTGTCTCGTACCCGACCCAAATACAAACGGCATATCAAGCATTCATCTTCTAACAATCCCGCTATTTGCTTCACAAGTGTTTAAGTATTAATTATAATTTAAAACTACCGACGGCATCGAACACTTCGGTGAACCAGTTACAAAAAACTGAATCTTCAGTAATTAACATCTTTTTTTAAAGCAATCTTAGTCGATTCACATAGGAGATAAACAATTTAAACGTATAGAATCATGTTTACAAACAAAATATATATACTGCTTCACAGATAATATTTATATAAAAGGTAATATTAAAATGACAGTAGGAATATAACTGTATATCCCGTATAATTTGTTACATTTATAAGTAAACAATATAACGTTGATAAAAATTACACCTAAGACACAGTATAAAAAGAATATACATATCTAAGGTAGAAACAGTTTTAATTACAAAATACACCAAACACATTTTCTATTTAATAAACAAAATAATTTTCTTTTAAACGTGTAATTACATTTTTCTTTCAGTCAAACAATAAATGAGGAAAAAGATGGAGATGGACAGCACCGTGATATATCTAGGTTTGTGAAAACTTGTATCATCAACCCTTTGCGGACGCGTGTCGGATATATCCGCCCAACTCTCGCGCTGCGGCTGGCGCACGTCTGTCGTCGTAAACGATAAGATACGCATGGGTATAATAGCCTAAGAAGTCAAGTTGCCTCTCAAT
This sequence comes from Ctenoplectra terminalis, assembly GCA_019453375.1. Classification (NCBI taxonomy): domain Eukaryota; kingdom Metazoa; phylum Arthropoda; class Insecta; order Hymenoptera; family Apidae; genus Ctenoplectra; species Ctenoplectra terminalis. The sequence goes on from SMSQ01026194.1 coordinate 99,795, forward strand.
GAAATTAGAGACTTTTGAACGATGAAGTCTTATTTAAATAAAGCTTTAGTTTTTATAACGCAAACGCGCGGCGTGCATATTTTCTTTACTGCGCGCTCCAATACCTGTCGTCCACAGCGACGCTCGGCCGTCGAGCGGCTCAGTCCGCAAAGGGTTAAATGTTCGGTCAAACTTTTTTTTTTTTTTTTTTTGTTAAAATAACTAATTTATACAAATTTTCTTTTCAACGCAACGTTTCAGTGGATTGGAAGGATACGACTTCGGAGATGACGCTTATCAATTTACCGTGGGTGATTTGGAAGGTCTGGATCCCGAATTGGGCCTAGCTAAAGAAGAACCTGACTCTTGGAGTGCTGCCATTGGTCATAACATCGCATTGCGGCTGGCTGATAATTGTGAACGAAAAGTAAAAAGACAAGAGCATATTTATGAGTTTGTACTTACGGAAAAACATCACTGCTTGGTACTTCTCGCTATGGAAAGAATTTTCGTCGAGGGCCTTCGACGTCACTTTCGTTTGGGTCAACCAGATCTGGAACGCATGTTTCCCAGATTACGCGATCTCATCGATATTCATTTACGATTTTTACAAAAATTACGCAAGCGACAAAACACAAACCCTGTTGTTCCTACAATCGCTGATATACTAGTTGATCAATTCGCTGGAGAGAACGCGCAACGTATGAAGAGTGCCTATGGAGAATTCTGTAGCCGTCACAGAGATGCCGTTGAAGCTTACAAGTATTACTTGCGCCATGATCCTCGGTTTGCACGGTTCGTGCGTCAGTGTCAGGTAGTTATAGTATAATATTAGTTTATTCTTTCTTCGTTTTACATTTTGTTTGCACGGGGTGACATAGTAACATATAATTTGTTTCCGCAGTCACATCCTTTGTTGAAGAAGAAAGGAATTCCTGAATGCATCCTATTTGTTACTCAGCGTTTAACAAAGTATCCGCTGTTGGTTGAACCACTGATAAAAACGGGTATTGTGCAAGAAGAAGGTGAAGATTTGCGTAAAGCTTTGATTCTTGTTAAAGAAATTTTAGCCGATGTGGATGCTTGTGTAGCCGATAAGGAAAGAGAAGATAGGAAATTAGAGATCTACAATAAGTAAGAAGATCATGTATTTTCTAAGATATTTTTCACAATTTTTTGATTGCTCTTGTTAACATTATGATTGCTATTATTATTTAGAATTGATGCAAAGTCTTTTGCGCATTATCGTGGTACCAAATTCAAAAAATCAGATATTATGGCATTTAATAGAATCTTGAAATTCGAAGGTACTGCATATTTAATGCAAGGTCGTGGAAAAATGACTGCCATCGTAGTAGTTGTTCTTTCTGACATATTATTTTTCTTGGCCGAGAGGGATCAGAAGTATGCATTTTTTGTGCCTGACAATAAGGCTGGTATAGTATCGCTTCAAAAGTTACTAGTACGCGAGAAGGCTGGTCAAGAATCTAGAGGAATCTATTTAATAAGTAGCAATCCAGCTGAACCTGAAATGTTTGAGTTGAAAATTCAGAAACCCAAAGATAAACAATTATGGATACAAGCAATTAGATCAGCAGTTGAAGCATGCCCGCAGGAACCTGAAAATGAAACGGACATACTGTCAGAAAACAATAATAATAATGAATTAAGAGATACACGTTCATCTTCCATATCGTTACTTTCTGTCGAAGAAAGACAACGTTTAGTTAAAACTAAAGAGTCGCATGTTCTAAAGATAGTTGGTACGTGTGTTTTATCGTTGAACGTACATTTTAATAACAAATTTAATATACTATTAATAATGGTTTCTTTGTATCATTACAATCAGGTGAACTGCGTAAAAAGGATGCGGAACAAGCATTGCTGCTTGAAGAAAAAATCAATCTACAGATGCAGCTTCTGAATGCTGCAAATATTTGGAACGCAAGTGAAAACAGCGATAACGAGAGAATAGAAAAAGCTGATAGAGAAATTCCAGATTACACTAGATTGGTTCACAATGAAGGAGCAGATACTACACAATTGCGGCAAGAGGTCGTTATTATGTATTTTCAAATTAACCCTTTGACTACGGTAGATTTTGAGACGCACCGGTCGTACCATACGGTAGGAATTCAGTTACGACGTACGCCGAGAACAGGGAAATTTTTTGTTAGGGGTACATTTTTGGGAAAATATATTTGAATAATCGAAAAACCGAGTTTCACTACATTGGGACAATATTATTTATTTATTTGTATTCTGCACCGAATCGTTACTATACATATTAAAAAATTTAATATTAACGTTAAGCTTAAATTTTCAGGGCGCCTATATGCGTCCTCCGCATCAGAAAGCCAAACTGCGTCGAGCGCCTTTAGGCGCCCACAGTGTCACAAGCGCAAAATTTCTAAGCGCCTTTAGGTGGCCACAGTAGTCAAAGGGTTAAATTGTAATTGTAGAGGATGTTGATAGTAGAACGCATTGATGAAGTTTGCGTAGAAAGCTTTGAGGTATAAACAATGAAAACTAAAAGGATAATTTTTTGTTGCAGGTAATTGCAGCTATTCAAGAAGCAACAAGACTCGCTAGTTCATTATCTTCCAGTGCGGGCGGTGCTACACTTTCCAGAAGTTTAAGCTCTGCGGGAGAACGACACAGCGAGGCCTATGTTCCACCTGCTCTTTGTGTTCCTCGAAGAGCTGAAACTTTCGCCGGTTTTGACCACAACAAAGTAAATATACGATGCATTAACAGTTGAAGCTAAAGTGGTAACCGTCTTTTTTTTTCTTTTCTCAGGAAAAATATCCGTTACGAGATTCCACGATTCATTCCGTAATTTCTCTTCCAAAAGTTGGTGAATTCATGAAGGAAAGTCCAGAGGAAAAAGACACTCAGGATCCAGAAATAAATAAGGATCAATTGTGGGCAGCGATTCGTTTGTCTCATCACGTTTATAAGTTGGTCTGTATAATTAGTAATCAGATGACGACAATCGATAGCCTACAGGCTCAATTAGCTGCGTGTAAAGAAGGAAGTATGGGTAAATCAAATAATAGACCTAATCCAAATCGCCAGTTAGAAGAATTACGTAATTTACAAGATCAGTTAAGCCGAGAGAAAGCAGCGTTTCGTGCCGCGTCTCAACAAGAACAAAAACAGCTCGAAGAAGAGCGACTAGAATTGGCGAGGCAACGAGAACAGCTAGCAGCAGAACAGAGGGATGTTACGCAGCAACGAGATCAGTTGTACCGACGACTCGAGGCATTAGAACGCCAAGGAGTGACGTTAGTTACAGGCTCTGCGCCTAGTTCCACAACTATTCATTTGTCTCATATAAATCAGGGAACTGATACAGTGCAGACACGCAAGTCGCAGCCGGATGCTAAACGAATACCGTTAAATTTAATTAGTGCTACGAATCAGCAGAAAGTGCAAAGTAATCTTCCAGTCAAACAACAATTGCCTTTAAAACTTGCTAGCGGAAGCAACAATAATACTAGGTAAACGCAAACATTTAACCGCGTCACATTTTGCACGTCCGTTTGAAACGATACAATTGTTCAGAACATAAAGTAAGATAATATTGAGAAATATACTAACAATTAATTTTTTTACTTTATAAAAAAAACAATAGATGCGGAAGCACGAGTAATAACAGTCCAGATAGACATTCACGAACAGGAAGCAGTCCGGCGATCGTGACTGGTTCTACGTATTCCTCGCCAGAATTAGGGAATAATCATGCCGGTACGAGTCAAACTCATTCCTCGAATCGTTCGCTCCGAAGCACACGATCGCCTCCGGAATATTCTCACCAGCAACAACATCAACGAACCGAACAGCAGCAACCTTTGGAAGAAGAGGTCATTTTTTTCTGACGTTTCTTTCGTTTCGGTCGAAAACATTCTCGATCTTCTCGTCCTACGACTGGCGAAGCTACTCCGACTTCTACGCTAACTCCCTCCCGAAATCAATCAAAAGATGCTCAACCTAGAAGTCGCGTAAAGTCATTTTGACTTTCAACATTTTCTCGGTAAGAATCTTTAATTATTTTTAACATTTTCTTCCTGGTTACTATTTCTTCCAACTTCCTCTTCCTTTTTCTTTTTTTTTTCTTTTTTTTTTTACTTTTACCTTCCTCTTACTCGTATTTCTTCCTTTTCCTCTGTTTTCTTCCTCTGCTTATTTGTTAAACGACACTTTTATTCGTGTTATATATTGAAATGCAACATAGTACATAAGTGATGCATTTAAGGTGTCCAAAATAATAGCGTGACTGTCAATAAAAAGAAGAACGTACACATTATTCTCGATAAATTGATGAAGGATAATGTTACTTTTCAACTGCTACCGAGGGCAATAATATAATTTTTATGCAAAATCTCACAGAAACCTATTATAGAGAAAAGAAAATAACTATAAAATATGTGGACAAATAAAGAGATCATGATTAGTGCTTAGAAATGGTGAGAAAAAAAAAACAAAAAAAAAAAAGTGTTAAAATGGCCGGCTTAGCGAAATACATCAGCCGATCTTGTTAAATCCTTACTCGTTATGTTATTAAGCCGACTGACAGTTTTAGAGACATGATTTTAGACGAATCTTTTAAGCAAATCTGTTGCAGCTTGCTGAAAATGCAAGGTAGAGAAAATACATTATATTAGGATTGCATATACATGGATGTGTACATAGATATACTTTTTCATGGCATATGTATGACATCACGTGTACGTATGTTGAGAATGAAAACGTGTGAAAGTGTATGGATGCATAAGAATGAAATTTAATGAATGTACGCGTGTACGTGTACAATTTCGTTTTATCAGCACGTGTAAAAGGATATTTGTAGGTGTGTACGCATGTGTGTGTGCGTGTATACGAATGTATGAGTGACCGCGGTAGCTATTCTTATACCATAACTTTAAAAGTATTTTAATACGTGCTAAAACGACGGGTAGGATCTATTATTAACAATAATGCATTGCTATTACGTGTGCCAAGCCACAGATCGGAGTTGTTAATTTTCCGAATTTCATTGCATCATTCCTTTAACAAATATAAATCGTTTTTAATTTAATTGGATCGATTATAATCCAAGCGATAATTTTATATTTTATATTTTTTTTCTCTTTTTTTTTCGAGATTATTCACTGCCATTATTGTTACCCTGTAACAATTTTCTTTTTGTATCTTTTGATTTTTTTTTTTTTTTTTTTTCGTAATGACCTACGAGCTATTTTTTTTATTGCATTATGTAAGATCAGTGATAATTCTCGATCATCCAAAATACTTTATTTATGCGAAACCTTTTTCAATGAAGAGAGTTCACGAGTATTTCGCGAAAATGGAACATGTTCCAGAGAAAGTATTACACAAAGAATGATCATACTGCACGTTTGAACTGTTAACTCTATTGTTTTGTTTATTAACGTTTTAGACGAAAGTTATATTTGAAATTGAAATGCATTTAGGATAACGAGGATAAAGCAAAAGATAATTTTGTAAACGTGGCTCAAGAATATAGATCGTCGTTATAAAGTTAAACCTTTTTTTTATTTTGATACGTGTATATGTGTTTAAATTTCGCTTGTATTTGCCTCACAAGATGCTGTAGCGTGCAATATGATCGAATAAAAGAACAGCGTCGTCGAGGCACGATGATAAAACATGTGACTAATTAATTAATTTATCTTCATAAGGAAACAAGTAATGCTATCAACTCGTCTCAATCAATTGTGGTGACAATAGTTCTTAAAAGTATTTCCATAAGATGTAAAGTGTGAAAAAAGGAAAAAAAAAAAAAAAACAATTAACGAGTTCTTACAAGTCTATTATTAAAAGAAAAGAAGAAAAAAAATAAAAAAAAAAAAAAAAAATAATGCCGAGTATGTATCAGCTCATAAAATTATATTGTATTAACCTGTTAGTAGCCTTTATGGATGAGTGTTCGACTTCATTTCAAGAACACTTAATACAAATTAAAACATTCTTAATGTCATAATGCTCATTATAAGAAGAACATGAAACATATGTGAAAAGTAAGTTTTAACACTGGAACATAATTCCAAAAGATCATTCCAGATAGATATTTAAATAAATAAATAAATAAATAAATAAGTATATATGTATATATATATATATATATATACACACACAAATATACATATTAAAGAATGTATTCTTTATATACATTAAGAACGTTGCGCTATGTCAAATGTAGCTTGATACAATTAAAGTTTTATTGTTATTAAATATTATCCTTGTGTAATGAAGTCGCACACCATCTTCAGGGTAACGCGAAGAATCAAATTGGAATAACAACTAAGGAGTAGTGCGGCGGCCTACATGCGTCTTGTGACATCTAACATGTTTGATGTCAATTGACAGCATAAATTTAAGAAAGGATATAAAGAATTATTAGTAACGCGGTTTTCCACGTTTTAGTGAATCTTTACGTCCCTGACGCTCATGGGAAGTATTTTTGTACGTTTACTCTGTACCTACTATTTTACTCTAAAACTATATCTACTGTTATCATTGTGATACTCGCTACTGCGATCGTCTTTGGAAAAGTTAATGTAAAATTATATCTAATAAGTGGACGCGTATTTGTTTTAAGACGCGCTCACTCAATGCATCAGCATTAATTCTCTTAGAGTTTAACAATTTTAAACTAAAGACCGTTACGTCGGTTATATGCTAATATTACTTGTTATTATTGTGTTATTTGCTTGATTACTTTATCAAGATTACCATTTATTCACAATACGCTAAATGGCGTCTACTTTATAACAAGCGCACGTCGTAAGCTCCTATTTTAATAAACCCTTGTATTGCGAGATGAAACAATTTTTCCGTAAGGCGATCCAAAAGAAGAAGAAAAAGAAAAAAAAAGTTAATCTATTACTTGGCAAGAGTAAACAAATATTTTACGATATTTTTCTTCCTATTTCAATTCCATACAAATATATACATACTGATATGTGATTTACATTCCTTAACGTTTATATACACTTGTGCTACATTTTTCGATTGATACATGAATCGCCGTTAAATCATTAACCGCATAAAGAAATAATATCTATTTATTATAAATGTACATACAACTGTTATTGTAATAAAGAAGAACGTGAGGGAAATGTACGATTATGTTAATGTTACGTGATATTTCTCTTCTGTTTATTATATTTACTTACAAAAACTCTTTTTGCATTTACAAATTCTTAACCTATCATTTTTATTTCAATATGGCTTGGTCCTGTGCTGACGATTGCGCGCTTTAGCAGTACCAATTTTCGCTACCAATTTATGGCTAGAATTCTGTTGAACAGACATGGTTTCTGTTTGTCTCCAAATGTTTATAAGTCCACCTTCACCCGCCGTTATCAAGGAACCACTCTACAAATTATATTAAAATTTAATAAATTTACATTAACTTTACCTGTATTAAAATTATACCTTTTCATGTAGCCAGCTATCACGTACTATCTGTTTATTTCCCACCAGGTTATAACACGTTTCCAATCGATCATTTGTGATATTTAAACATCTCAAATTTTCCCTAAAATTAATTAACAAAAAACATAGGAAAAATGTAAATACATCAAATTAATTATTCGTTTGATATGCTTAATTAATGTTACTGAAAACATTGTTTATTTTAATATTATACTAGCTTACTTTATTAAGTTCTTAAATTATGTAGTAATTTACCCTTTAACACTGCAAAGACCTGCTAGGAGGAATGGTTGACCAAATGCTTTCGAAGTATGAAACCTGACTATGTAACAATCATCCGGATCATCGTTCTAACAAAAATAATTTAATTTATGCAAAGTTTGCCAATAATCTATATATGTATAGAAAGAAATGATTGTTAAATATTTTATTTTTAAATTACTTTAAATTTCCTGTATGAACATCAATAGTAATATAAATTGTACTTATTATATTAACCTGTGAAACTGCTAAATCGCTGCGTCCAAATTTAGCATACGGAGTTACTCCATCACAGTCCCAAAGCTGTAGCGAGTTATGTGTTGTACACCAGAGATTATCATCGTTCAACCAGCCTATCCTATCCTTTTGATTAAAACGCATCAATTTCAATCTAGTTCACAGTATCAATACATCTTAAATTTTATCAGGAATATTAACTTACTACAGATGATTCAGTATTTAAGGAATAAGTTAATGCAGAATCTTCTGATGGCTGTGTGAGGTCGAAAATATTAATCAGTCCATCTGTACTACCGGATCCTAAGACATCCTGCTTACTAGAATGAAATGCCAAAGAGGTTACATCTTCCATATGAGATTCCCAGTACCCACCAAGGAGATTATTTTTATCATCAAATTTTGAATTAGTATGTCGGGTATCCCAAAATAAAATAAATGCATCTCCTCCAATATGTTCAGTACCGCCTGCTATAAGCTTTTCATTACAGCTAACATCGAAACTACAAAGAGGTTTCATTTTACCATCTTCTGTACTGTCTGAAAATAAAAGTATATCGAATGCAATATTTATTTTAATTATAATAAACTGAAACCTAATTGTAGAACTTATACTAGTTTCTTCCGTCTAATAGATTTATCAGCGCATACCTTTAAACTCTGCAATAACTTTGCCCTTAGCTCGTAAATCACATGCTGTAATTCGTCCATTGTTCGTTGCTGTATATAAAATGTTTCTAGAAGTAGGACTAAATCTAATACCGACAATAGGTGCTTTATTGTGAGTTAATGTAATGGTCCGGCTTAAACTCTCCCCAACATTATATATCACACAGGTATGATCAGACAAAGCAGTACCGATCCTAAATTCTGGATCACTGTATGCAAAAATTATTTACATTCTTTAAACATATGTAGTAATGAGACAATTTATCTATAAAATGAATCGTAAATTGAAATGTAAGTGTGATTTCTTTATCTTTAAGGTAATCAACTATGCTTCGAGTTAATAAATGATGTTACTAAAACAAAATGTTAATTTTTACATAGAAACTTTTAAAATTATTGTACATGATAAGAGTTAAGTTACAGAAATAATAAAAAGATATGTTTTTATTATTGAATATAAAATGGAGGAAAAATTATGTATCACTATATAATAAACATTTGTGAGTAAGGAAATATTAAAAAAAAATTGTAAATGAAAGAAAATTAAGGAATACCGTACTTTTTTAAAATAAATTTAATACAAGATACTCAGCAAAGAAAAAAGCAAGATCTACCTTTGTGTTCCACAGACAGCAAGGATATAATTATGATCAAGAGATACTGCTTCATCTACCGAGGATATTAGCTCGTTTTTTTTCTTAGCGGTTCGATTGGCACCGTGTTTTCGCGTACCATGTTCGACACTTAGTTTCTTTAATGATTCAACTATTTCAGCCATTGTATTCTTTTTTCAAACTCCAAGCAATCACAAAATTAAGGTTAATATCACATTCGGAATGCAGCTATGTAAATATAATGTATTTGTTACTCTAAACTAAATTGAAACTGTTATATCTTTTATCTTCAATTCGTTCCTTGATGTAACCAATTTTTTCAATATACGTTTTTTACTTTAATTATAAGTTTTACTAAATTATACCGTACAGGAAGATTCGAGACGCTATTTTTTTCCAACATCGGTACTGTCGGTAGAAACAAACACTGAACACTAACACATAAGCTATGAAGTTTGTGTAGTTGTTTATCAAGATAAAAACATTATACTACTTTATCGATAGGCGGCTCCACTTTTATATTTTAATGTTCAAATTTGAAAAAAGATATTTTATACGTATACCAGATCAATAAATTACTATTAGTTGTAGTACTATTACTCTGTCAATTACAATTAATTAGTATCAGTATTATGGTATTACAACTTATTAACTTAAAGAAAGATGGTCTCGAGAGACTCTTACTAAATCACTAATAAATATTTTAAGAGATGTCAAATTACTGTTCTCTATGTGTTTGGCATTTTACAATCTAATTTTTTCTTATAAATACTATTACTATAGGAACTTTTATAAAGTGTGAAATTTGCAAATTGTAAATAAATAATAGTTATTGATATCCAATATACAAAACTGTATGCGTTTTTGTCAAGTGATTGCTACAAATATGATTTCTAAAATAACAGCAATAAAGTAAATATGAATAATCTAATTTAATGTAATATGAAATGTAACATTTTCTTCTTGTCCGATACATATTTCTTCCTCAAAGCGTAAAGTGATACTGTTTTGTTTGCCACAAATCTACTGCGAAGATGATCATCGTTTCAAGACTGCGTAAACAATTCTGTCACTGTATGTGTTATTGTTCCATCGCTGAAGTCAGTGGGTCTCTAGGGACTCGAGCATACTAACGCAAAGGTTAAATGAATTATATTTAGTGCCTCTGTTTCGTATTATTACATATTTTAAACATGTACAAAAATTATATTAACTCTTTCAGCGCTATGAACCCATATATGCGTTCTCACACAACCATTCGATTTTGGCTATGAACCCATATATGCGTCCTCGCACAACCATTCGATTTTGGCCATGAACCCATATATGCGTCCTCGCACAACCATTCGATTTTGGCTATGAACCCATATGTGCGTTCTCACACAACTATTCGGTTTAGCTTATGAACGCATAATATGCATAATTTACTTCAGTTACAATCAATATACCTTGCAATGAAAATTCAGTCTTTTTCGTACGGAGTAGCCAGTCCACGCTTAACGTCGGACAACTCAGCGCTGAAAGGGTTAAACAGTATCAAGAGATGTTTTTTCATAAAAGTGAGGTGCCAATTCTAATAACCATTCCGGTTGTATCACAGTTATGTCCTTCATATATGTTTTAGTTGTTTGTAAAACTTCACAGAACAGTAACCTTGAATGAGAACATAAAAACTGAATATAATATACACAACATTACAGTAGGAATATAAAGTACTGATATACAAACCACTGAGGCTGTTGAAGTGTGTATAAACAACTATTCGGATGTATGTACAGATCCCTATTGCCACGTACTGTTTTGTACACTCCAGTGTAATGCAAGTATGCCGCCTTTGGGAAAAGCCCGGCGGTTAAACATTTTAAAATTTGTTGTACGTTTCCTTGAAGAATATTAAGAAATAAATTGTTAATAGAAAATTTTCACAGTTCATGGTATATATAAAATAGTATAATTTTCAGTTTAATTTACCATTACACGAAACTAATTGTATATTTAATCTCTTCATCATAGAATGCATTTGCGTGCGAATTTCCGTTGCTCTTCGCAACGCTTTGTTATTGAGAAAATTTTTTTGACACCAACTAGGTGTTTTATTTTTCTCATAAGCAGTATATACATTGAGTAACGTTATTAAATCTCCTTCTTCAACTTCGAATTTTCTGTGCGCGATTCTTGCCTTTATAGCAGCTTGACCTCCGGCTGGTCTTATAAAAATATTTTGTACTTGAAGCATGGCAAGAATCGTTGATAATTCTTCGGAACATTCTAGTTCACCTGTATATAAAAGAAACGAATTAGTAAATTTAATACTATTAAAACAACTAAATATAATTATACCATTAAATATAATAAAGCTTGTTTTGTCAAAAATTTTACCCGATAGTATGAGAGATTTTGCCAAAACAGGTTCTAACGGCATTTCTGCCATTGTTATACCCAACGGTACTGTTAATTCTCCAGTATTATCAGTTGCGCCTAATGCATAAAGTAATTCCAATCCCGCGACAAGATTTTTACTCGGTGGCGCGGAAGGAAAATTGAATCTTAATACATTATCAATTCCCAAAGCTTTCAGCTGCAAGATAGCCGGTGCTAAATCCGAGCGTTGCATTTCTGGTGGCATTGCCTCAAATAGTTTCGAGTATGCCTCTTCTGTGTACAATCTACAAAGAAACCGGATGAAATTTTGAAAAGCATAAAGGTTCTGGTAAATAAATCTCGATTAATATATTTCAGAAAATGTGATCGTTTGAAAAATTATATACCTGTATGCTTTCCCTGTTCGGACACGACCTGCTCGACCGGCGCGTTGATTGGCAGAAGCTTTAGATATCGGAACAATCACGAGGGAATTCGTCTGAGTTTCTGTCTCGTACCATGGAATTTTTACAAAGCCACAGTCGATAACTGGAATAAAATTGCAACGTCTCTTTTACATCGAACTTCTTTTTCTTTTTCTAAATTATCATTATTACATGCAAACAATTGTAATAACAATATGAATGATATTTTATTCGGAACATAAATAATAAAACTTATAGGTCGTGTATAAATCTGTATCACATCTGTACCATAAACAATGTTTGGGATAGTGATAGATGTTTCTGCAATGTTCGTTGCCACGATAACTTTACGAGTGTCTTTGGCAGCCCTCCAAAATACTTTCAGTTGTTCTGAGTTAGGAAGGGATCCGTACATAGCCAGAGGTAAAAGTTTCACTGTAAAAGAACAATGCAAAGGCAACGATAAAGGCTATCTTAAACTTTAAACAGTTATGTAACAGAGCAGCAGCAGCAACGGCAGCAGCGAGAGCATCAATCCGAATCATACTCACATTTGTTCTCCTTTATGAGTTTTGCATGCTCTGATAAGAGAGAAACTGCCTGGTCTACTTCATCCAAACCCGTGAGAAACGCTAGAATGTCTCCAGGTTCTTCGTTTTCATGAATTTTCAAGGCAGTGTCTACGATGCTAGTTACGTAATTAGCTACTGGCTCTGTAATACAATACAAGATAATGTAGGGATATAATTAAGTGGGATGAATCTTTGGTAAATTTGTAAAGTTTAATGCTTAAGATACAATATAATAATCCTACCGATGCTAATTCTAATACACTTTATACTTCTACTGACTCTGACTGAACTCTTAATCTCAACTGACTCTTCTTGACTGCTTCTTCTTAAATGTTTCTGACTGACTAACTTCGTCACTGAACTCATTCACACTTTTATCATTCTCTCTGCTCATTCTTTCCTTTGCTCTCACACGCACCCTTTCTCCCTTGCACTCCATCCCTTGCATCCATGGTCCAAACTCTGGCAGTCACGTACACAGTTTTCCCAATCGCTTCGTTCACACGGTTCGATCGCTCGGTTCCAAACATTCTTTCCTCGCATCCCTTCAACCACTCGAAATCATTTTGTCCTCAGTCACACTTTCCCTAAACATACCGGCGCCGTCCCGACGCGAGGAGACGGCCAGACGCACTTGAACAACTAGCATTCACACTTCTTTCAGCTTAGCCTAAACATTCGCTCGTCTCACGCATTCTTTATTTCTAACACCCTACAATAATTAATTTTATGCATGATTATATTCATCCATCTGTGTTCACATAGGTACAAGATCACCTTATAATACAAGTATTATAAAAAAACTCGAGAATGAAACAGAAAGATTGAGAAATAAATCAATAAATTGTAAATAAATTGCTTTATTTGTTATTGATAATATGAAATTGTCTAATATACCTTTTACAAAGACAATATCCACTGGATAAACTCTACCCTCGATGGTCAGTATAACTGATGTATCTTTTGTTGGATTTTTCGTTGTATTTGTATTGAAAAAATCTCGAAGCTCTTCTGCGTCGACCGTGGCGGAGCAAACGACAATTCGTAAACTTTTTCGTTTCTAAAAAGAAATATATGTTATAATATTTTATACAATACTTTTTATTTCAGTTTAAAGGTATACAAGCTTATGATTATCAATTACCCGAATTATCTTCTTCAAAAGTCCCATGATAATATCGGTAAGAAGGGTTCTTTCGTGTACTTCGTCTACCACGATTACGGAATAACTGGTCAGTAAAGGATCGCTCATCAATTCACGAAGCAGAATTCCCTCTGTCATGTACTGTGAACACAATTAACAATAATTATTATCTTCGCTTAACATTTTTCATTTATTTTCTAATATTTAATATATATGAATATATATAAATTCTTATCTACATTTGCATTTGTTAATTTTCAAAATATTTTATACTTCTTATATTATAATAATATGGTATCATCATATTATTGTTACCGCTGAAGAACTTATTATTTTGTAATGGAAATTTTTACGATATTATTATGTGTTCAGCATAAAAGTAATTGTATAGTATTGTACAATACAAACAGAAGCATCAGAAAATTAATTTTTCTTCAAATGTAGAATTCTTTTTTTGTTTTAAATTACAAAAAGGTATTTCTTATATTATAATAATATGGTATTATCATATTATTATTACCGCTAAAGAACTTATTATTTTGTAATGGAAATTTTTACGATATTATTATGTGTTCAGTATAAAAGTAATTGTATAGTATTGTACAATACAAACAGAAGCATCAGAAAATTAATTTTTCTTCAAATGTAGAATTCTTTATTTTGTTTTAAATTATAAATAGGTATATTTAAGAAAATACGTTAAATGGAACATTCGAGAAATAATGTAAGTTTCAAGTGATGAGAAAAATTAAGGACGCTTGTTTAAGTGCAGTCTAATTAAAAAAATTTATTTTATATTATTTAAAGTTTAACGTTTAATGTGTTAAGAAGAGTGTCATTGTTTCTCTCAATCCTTGTTAATTAAATATACCTTTTAGAATGTATATTCATGTATCGTATGAATTATTATAATTTAAATATTAATAATTCATTTTACTTCCTTTTCCTTGTTTAAATTAACATTTAAAGTGATACCTTGATCTTTGTCGTTTCGTCTGTATAGTTATCGAAACGTATAGAATAACCGACTTCCGTGCCTAAAATACAATTGTGTTCATCAGCAACGCGATTAGCTAAAGAAGTAGCCGCGACTCTTCTTGGTTCCGTAATACCAATCATTTTTCCATCTGTACACCATCCTGCTTCAAGAAGATACTGTAACCATTTTATAAAATAAATATGTGTTCGTAATTTAATAATTATTCTAATATAACATTGCTAAAATAATAGAATGTTTAATTATCTTTATTATCGTTACGAATATGAAGAAATTATACTATAAAAAAAAAAAAAAAAAAAAAAAAAAAAAA
>SMSQ01026194.1:115117-127315 GCA_019453375.1 Ctenoplectra terminalis
AAAAAAAAAAAAAAAAAAAAAAAAAAAAAAGAAATGGTTTCATGAAACACTTTCCAAAAAATTACTTCTTAATATTATTTTTCTTCATTTAATAACATAATTAATTGTATCTTTGATACGTATAATTGGTCACAAAACTATTCTGCCACCTTAGGTATAAATATTTTTTAAAATACAATGTTTATTCAGATTCTGCTTTATTTAAAAAGTGTTATACATTATTATAAAATGAATTTTTCAATGTTTGCAAAAAACAGATTTTGATTGAACTTTTTATTGGCGAATATATGCTAATATATACTTGTACAGAAAAAATTCGCTTACTATCGAAGACGGCTGTATACTTTTGTGACTAATTATAGTTATCAAGCGGTTTATCAAATTATTTTTATAAATAGCAAAGAGTGAATTCTGATCTAACGTAGATAAATATGCTACATGTATCGTTGATACGTAGCTTTGAAATAAATATCGAAATATTACAATACATTTAGCTTCCAATGGCATAAAATTTGATCATAGGTCTTTACAAGGCTAACAATAAGTAAATTAACACCATATGTCAGGTAAGTAAAGTTTATATTTCACACAAACTTGATTAGTACACCATTAAATGCACTCATCGCTTTTCAAGTTCAACGCGAAGCTCTACACATTTGAATCTACCTATCAGCTTTAATCTTAGCGTATAATCCAGTAACGGAAGAATATTACACATATTACGTCTTTGTAGTTTAATGTCATATTTATATCGGATTTTATTGAAAGCTCGTTATAACGGCTTATCTGTGTTAAAAATCTACCATATGACTCCGGCAAACTTACAAGTACTAACACTATGTAATTCGCGACACTAAATCACATCAAAATATGCAGATAAAGTCACGAGGTCATTAATTATTATTATGAATAAAAAATACAAAATTGTACTTTAAACGCACTTAATAATAATAATTATCACATATCAACATACATTATTTAACTTATATACTTAACATAAATATACACTTATACCCTGTATATAATACATTCAACTTATATATCGTTACTTAGATCAAATGATTGAACCGGAAAATACAATCATTTTAATTTTACCATTCAACTGCAAATACAAGAAACATACTAAAAAGATTTTGTGAAATAGTTAAGCATAAATTCATTGAATTGTCTTCCAGTAGTATATATTGCTGTTTATTATTATGTGTGTAAACATTAACACTAACCCCTTAAATGAATTAGGAAGCAAATATTAGGTATCCTGTCGATATCAACGATCACAGTGATTTATCGAAAACCAACAATTTATGAAAATTATACTATAAGATATTTAACAATGTAGACACTTAACAAGGAAGACATATTTATTACTAAACATTGTTTAAATTAGTATTAATTTTAAATATTTATCTTGTTTTAAAAGTATAATCCAAGAGATAATAGTATCTATTGAGTCATTTCATACCAAATCAATCACTTTTTGGAAACTTATCTTCCGATTTTGATAAGATTGAAACATGTTGTTGTTTATGTGAAATAATGATGAATGCGTTATCAATTCCTTAACTTCGTATCTATTAATAAATTCTAATATATTGCATATGAATAAGAGTTCATTTTGAAAAATAAAAATTTATTTGCAATTTCCATATTGAAAAGGTGTATTGTAACAAATAATATACGTTGTAACAAAATTAGAAATATATTTAAAAAGTTCCATCTTTCGTGATGCGAAACAAAATTTTTCTTCGCAATAAAAATTCGACTATACAGTCATGTTTAACTAAAAACCCACTTTTTCGCAATTTGCAACATGTTATAATTTGTTAATAACTTTAAAGTAAACTCACATAAATTGATTATTTCACATATTGTAATTTCATAAAAATCAGAAGATACTCTGACAGAAAGTGATTAATTTGGCATTGAACGACCCTATTACAAGTTATAATTTCTCATATAATAGAACATTAACATCGTATATTTTAATGATATGAAACTAGATCAAAATAACATATCATTAATTTATCATTTAAGGGGTTATGCACATTTGTTTATACATCAGTCTGATATTTATACAAAATACATGCAGAAAAATATAAAATACAACAAATTTTATCAAGATATCATTTTCATAGGTAAATGATTTTGCAAGATTTAGTGTACAAGAGTTATTCTGGTTAGTATGTATCACCGGTAATGAGTAAATGTAAAAAACCAGGTTTTCCAAGATTGACACTGTCATCCTTGAGTGAAAACATCAGACGAAGATATCTCTTCATCGATCAATGATGGTACATCTTGTACATATGTATAGGCCCGCAAAAAATGAAATTCAGTAACATAGACAAGTAGTAGTACAATTACATATGAAAACCATCTTACAAGTCTGATATATTCCCGTATGCAATCAAAAAATATTGCCAAAAGCAGATAATCCATAGCGGCGTGAAAATTTATAAACTTCCAGCAGAAAACAATTATCCAAAAAGACAAACTTCTAAATATAGTTGTCTGTCTAGCATAAAGATGTTCTCTACTGATCGATGATATTCTATATTCAGTCTCAAGAAGATCCTGGTACAAATATATATATCGATTCCAGGTGACACTGGTGAGGAACAAATGGACGGTTATAAGTAATGTGTTACGAAGTGCTGTATTCGAGGTCTTCAGAGTTACATTTCCAGGTTCCATGACCGAAGGCACAGGAAGTTGCAATAACTTATCATATCCTCCACGTCTATTCGAGTTACGGGCAAGAAATTGATATAGGCCAATGATTAACGCAATACATCCCAAACCATCACAAATGCCATCAATAATATAACCACTTGAACCAAAATCTGATCGTTCTCCATCGATGTTTGCTCTTTTTCTAGCAACATGTCCATCTAAATCATCCAACCATGTCCTTGCTTGAAAGAATATCACGCCTAACCGTCTATAAGACAGTGAATCACTGGAAACACATTTACCAGCTATCACTGCCACTAGGACGTGAAAATAACTGATCGCATTTGGCGTAACCCATGTCCAACAGGTGCTTATTTGTAATAAATTATCCATAACAGCTGCAAGAGGACTCAAAAGATAATGGTTTGGATGATCAAGCGTTAATCCTTTTACGGTCACTGTACATAATGGATTAAAATCGCAAGGTATAGCTGAAACATACTGTGTACCATTCGACGTAGGTCTGACATCATAATTTTGTATTCTGGAATATAGCAAAAGGTCCATTCCAAGGAAATACAATGCCAATATTATCAAAATTGCTATGAATGCCCTGCTTACTAAAGTTGTTGTACCAAACATTTTGTGTATAATTTTGGCACGTTTCAATATATTGGGTATGTATATTTTGTTAACTTTTCATATCATATCTTTTATATCATGTTATACATTATATTATCCTTTATATCATATTCTTCCACTATGATGGATTCAAACATATATCATGTGACTAATTTTAATATACACTGCTATTAATGGTTAGCAGTAACTTCACTGTTCACATGAACGATTTTGTTATGTTTTTTTTATATTACATCAATAAACAACAAAAACGGTTATTTTATGATATCCCTTTTTACGAAACATGATTGTTCACCAAACTGTTCACAAATAGTTTTGTACAAATTATTATTACCGGTAGGTTTTATTAACACACATCACACTTCGAACAGTGATCGAAGTAGCACTGCCGCATGTTATCTACAATAGATTAGCGGTACAATACAATCAACTTGATACGTGCGAGTGCGCGTGCGCGGGTTTATATTCCTTAAATTTCTATTAAACGCGATTTTTATCATTTATATAAATACGTGTATTGCATAAATAAAATAAACAAAAAAAAAGAATAATTTTAATACGTATAAAATGCACAACTAACAAAATTATATGAAAAATTACGCATACTCATGCCTGCATAAGAACATAAAAAATTCTAATTTAAATATTGTAATAAATTTAAAGAGTAAATTGGAAAAAAAATTCATTAGCAATAAGGTATCTCAATCTTCAGCTGTATTTTTAACATACAACTACATAAAAAAATAATTGTTACACGCCGTGTAACAAATGTATAAATAAACGTGTACATATAAACAGGTTATTTATATAATTCTGGAATATCTTAAATTTATACATAATAAGACTATCTGTTTAAATTTGATCTTTTCATATCATGAATATAATTGTTCGAAAAGAGATATACGTGCCTGAGGTAGTTGAGTACTTTTTCCACATCCAGTTTCGCCGATCAAGACTAACGTTTGATATTTTTCCAGTAAATAAATAATAAGATTTTTATACTTAAACGTGGGCAACCGTTCACGTTGCATGCTCAGCGCAAGAGAATGATGCGCATTGTATACAAATTGTGTGGACGAATGAGCTTCTATATCTGGCTTATCCTCTTGCCACATACTATCTCCTGTAATTAAAGAATTTTTTTAATATATAGAAATTTTGCTTCATAATAATATGCATACAAATATATGTAAATGAATCATGTATAAAAGTATAGTATGTAAAATAAACATTGGTTCAATAGGTTATGTTAAATGATAATTTCATTCATTAGAAATAAGTATTGTAACGTACAATGCAATAAGTACATAGTAGTGTCTTAAAGTTATTCATAATTCAAGGAAAAATCTATTTTAGCAAAATAAAGCTTATACTTTTAAACGTTTGTATGGACAATCAATTTAAAAGAATTATACTTACCAGGTTTAGAAAAAACCGGTTTTGTATTCATTTTGTATAATTATATAAACAGCACTATCGAGTAAAATTAGTTTTTATATATGTCAATAAATTATACTCTTTAATACTTAAATACTGATGAGAAAATTCAAACACAATACAATATGAATACAATATAGCGCCCGGCGTGCACATTGACACATACTTGTCACAAATTCTTTAAAACTTTTCGTTTCGCCTGTAGATGACACTGTTCATTATTTCAAATTTTTCGATATGCAAAATAAATTACTATAATTATTCGACTATATGTACAACAGTAAAAAATAATTCATTTAATTTAACTTAAATTCTAAGACATCAATTTTGAANTTAACATACAACTACATAAAAAAATAATTGTTACACGCCGTGTAACAAATGTATAAATAAACGTGTACATATAAACAGGTTATTTATATAATTCTGGAATATCTTAAATTTATACATAATAAGACTATCTGTTTAAATTTGATCTTTTCATATCATGAATATAATTGTTCGAAAAGAGATATACGTGCCTGAGGTAGTTGAGTACTTTTTCCACATCCAGTTTCGCCGATCAAGACTAACGTTTGATATTTTTCCAGTAAATAAATAATAAGATTTTTATACTTAAACGTGGGCAACCGTTCACGTTGCATGCTCAGCGCAAGAGAATGATGCGCATTGTATACAAATTGTGTGGACGAATGAGCTTCTATATCTGGCTTATCCTCTTGCCACATACTATCTCCTGTAATTAAAGAATTTTTTTAATATATAGAAATTTTGCTTCATAATAATATGCATACAAATATATGTAAATGAATCATGTATAAAAGTATAGTATGTAAAATAAACATTGGTTCAATAGGTTATGTTAAATGATAATTTCATTCATTAGAAATAAGTATTGTAACGTACAATGCAATAAGTACATAGTAGTGTCTTAAAGTTATTCATAATTCAAGGAAAAATCTATTTTAGCAAAATAAAGCTTATACTTTTAAACGTTTGTATGGACAATCAATTTAAAAGAATTATACTTACCAGGTTTAGAAAAAACCGGTTTTGTATTCATTTTGTATAATTATATAAACAGCACTATCGAGTAAAATTAGTTTTTATATATGTCAATAAATTATACTCTTTAATACTTAAATACTGATGAGAAAATTCAAACACAATACAATATGAATACAATATAGCGCCCGGCGTGCACATTGACACATACTTGTCACAAATTCTTTAAAACTTTTCGTTTCGCCTGTAGATGACACTGTTCATTATTTCAAATTTTTCGATATGCAAAATAAATTACTATAATTATTCGACTATATGTACAACAGTAAAAAATAATTCATTTAATTTAACTTAAATTCTAAGACATCAATTTTGAAACAGTCTGTTATGGATATTCCATGAGAAATTCAATACAAAATACACAAGAACGTAAATTACAAAATAACGTTATCAAATTAGTATATTCAATACTAATTTATTTACATATTGTATTAATTCTAACAATAGAAGTATGTAGATTTCAGGTATGAAAATTATAGTTTTCCTAATTTAAAAATTCAATGTTAATACAATTGTTATAAAGGTTTTTGTCACTTCCTAGACTGATTACAAATGAAAGTTTATTGTGTTATATATAAATAACATTGTATAGGAAGATGAGTATATTAATCATTTTGTATATGAATAATTTTATTAATAACAACCATCTTGTATTTTCTGCAAGTTTTAAGAATATAGAGGTCTAATATAAATACATTAACACTATGTTTAAATTAACTCTTTTTTTTTTTTGTCATTGAATGTTTTAATATAATCTTATACAGTTTTGCCAATTTAGGTAATATTTATTACATAAGAATAATATTACACAGTTATTCTGATTGTACCATACTTTGTTTGTATGAAAACAATTTGTACTAGACAGTAACTAAAAAAAAGACTAATGAAGATATAGCAGCAGTTTTACGTTTAACGTTATACATTAACTGTTTATATTAGTATAATATACACTAGATTGCTTTTATTTTTGCACCTTTTATGTTGTTTAAAAGTATATAATTGTATAATTTTAATTGTACATAGACTTCAAACATTTGATATGCAACTTTTCAGTAAAGTAAAAACTATCAACGTAGCGTTTTTTTTTTATCTTTGTTATTGCAAATTTAACATTGTTCTTACTCACCAGTATTTTTCTGTACATACAAGATATTACATATATCAGACACTTCGTTCAAAAATATAAATTGCACCCTACACTATTGTAATAAAAGAACCATTAAAAAGTATGAAGTAAATTTTGATTAAAGAATAGCATATACTTTTTATTAAACGTTTTAAATTTTTTATTGTAAGTTATTTAAATTATAAATTGCATTAATGTCAACACATCCAAACACTTGATAATTTATCTATCTTTTTTTCTTTTTTTTTTACTTTTACTCAAAGTTAATTATACATAAGTTACACATATGTATATATATATTATATATATATATATATATCGTGAAACAAGCAATTGCCAAAATTTACAAACAAAATTCAATTCGTATCTTTTGTCAGAAAATATTTACGAACACTGGGTGAGCTTCAAAGTATTGTAGGAATGTATTTTGATTTGCAAAGAAAAAAAAAAAAAAAAAANTATTATATATATATATATCGTGAAACAAGCAATTGCCAAAATTTACAAACAAAATTCAATTCGTATCTTTTGTCAGAAAATATTTACGAACACTGGGTGAGCTTCAAAGTATTGTAGGAATGTATTTTGATTTGAAAAAAAAAAAAAAAAAAAAAAAAAAATATTTCTTTCATCCCCGATATGAAATGTTTATATATACTCATGTCTGTGCATCAGAAAGAATGAGAATTCAATATGGAATATTTTCCATAACTATCTTTCTCAAGCACCACACCATCATCTATTTTTATGTATCAGAAATATATTATTTATAATATCTGTATCTTTCTTATTTTATAAGTTTAACATTGTGTGTGTACATGTATCGTGTATGGACGTTAATGTGGAAAACTAAGGAAACATGAATGGTAGTAATTTATGATGATGTTGTGGATATATGCTATTGCCAGTCAGAGTCACAAAAATGGTTGCAATAAACACACATAAATGTCTGAACACAAAAAGTCATTAATACAATATTGAAATTTTCGTTTTTAATGCTCGTCTATCCTGACGATGCAAAGATAACAAATTTTAAGTGTTCTGACTTCTCAGTTAGCTGTTAAAATTGCATCTATAGATTAAGTTTTCAATAAACATAAAAAATATTAGGCCGTAGCTTCTGCTTCTCCATTGCTTTCTGTTTCAGCACACTTCTCATCGAGTTTTGTTTTCTTTTCAGGACTGGCACCATCGGTGGTAGTATCTTCCGTTGTTTCGCTTAAAGCTGTTGATTTCCTTTTTATACAACAACTATCAACGGAAGCATCTATGAATGAAAACATTATCAATGTTATTTTGCAGAAATTCAAGTTGAATTTTCGATAGTTTTCAATCATTCGCAATACATATATGTTTAATATAGCATAGTCGTACAATTAAATACAATTAATCAATAGTTTATTAAAAAATGAAGAATCTCTTATTCATAAGTTATATCATTGTACAAGTGTTTCTAAACATTTCAACTCAATTTTATACATTTTATACTATAACACTAATTTTACAATTTACCTGTAGAATCACCATTCTCTGTTGATTCTGCTTCCTTGTTCTCCGACTCTTTTTCTTCGTTCGAGCCATTTTCTTTGGTTTCTTTGGCATCTCCGTTCTCGGATGCTTTCGAATCTTCATCGACCTCTTGAACAACTGTTTTCTTTTCCTCTTCTACAACTTTTTTTTCTGGAGTTGTAGCAACTTTGGTGTCTCTAAAAATTAGAATACATAAGTTTCAATTATTTTCCAAATCATTTAAACAGATTGAAGCACAATAGTACACTATGTAATAATTATACGTAAACATCATATGTAAATTAAAATATATTTTTTTATTCAAAACATAAGTAACGTAGTTTATATTTTTATGAATGAGATGTTTATCGTACTCTGAAAACAACACAAACAAAAATGAAACGTTAAACAAGATTGGGATTTCTAGAATATATTTAAAACGATGCTCTGTCATGATACCTTATTTTCTTTAGTGCAGTATCGGTTAAACTTTATGGCTACAGACAAAGATAGAATGACAAGGAAAAGAAATAGAGATAGGACGCCAACCGTGGCGGCACCTACCGATGTTAATACTATCCTCCTTTCGTCTCCCCCTTCTCACAACCCTCTCCTTTCAACAGAACACACGTATACGTATGCACACACACAGAAGAATGTTTCGGCGCGGCAAATCGTGGATGTTCGTGGACCGTAAATATACATCAATGTTACATATACATTTGTTCCCATAGTGTTGGAACTTAAATAAACCTAAATAGCACCGATATTCATCATTACAAACACTACGTATTTCGTCTTAAAAATATATAATGAAAAGTAAAAATACTAGTATTTTCAACGTGTAGTCGGTAAGAGAGAGAGAGCAGATCGATACGTTGTCCATTTTTTTTTTTAAGGCGATATACGTACAATCATCTGTTAAATATTTCTAGTTCCTTTTATTTACCAACAATTAAACATCTTCTAATATGAAAATATTCAATCAACTACCAGAAAAAATTAACATCTCATGTTATAAAGTATTTCTGTTTCTTTCGCAGTCATATTTGTCTATTAATTTTACAGAAATACTAAATGAGTCACAAACAAGACGTTCTCTAATTATAAGTAATTGGAATATTTACAAACATAGTATTAACAAAAAAAATATATATATATATACATATATATATATCAAGAAACAAACACGCGTTGTGTACCATTCTGTCGTGGTAGCTAAAGCTACAAGTGGGGAAAATAAAAGGGTGAACGATGCCGCCAGAAAAGCGGCTCTACAAGTAGAGCACGTATCATGGCAAAAGCAGGTAATCCTGAGAACGTAACGCGTCTTACGAATCAAGCTGAGAATATCACGTAGAGAGGGCATCCCCTCTCTCTCTCTCTCTCTCCCGCGGGTGTCCCTTTCTCGTGGCTGTACAAACTACATACGCTTTCAAAGGTATACAATCAACTGTGATACAAACAAAATTGTAGGATCAAGGAAATCGTTCGGAAACCTAAAACATTCGAAACAAGGATGAATAAAAATAGGGATTGCGAAATGTCGGTATCGTTAAACCGATGTTACTGTATTCGGTAACCGAAACATAACACAGAAGCGTTCCGTGGAAACGTGCGGATTTTCTTACGGTGGATCAATAAAAAAAAAAAAAAAAAATCTCTAGTACTTACTTAGTTTCTGTATCCGCCATGGTGATCGATTTAATCGTGTGGTCGATAAAACACTTGGGTAGAAAACGCACTTAATAAGGCCTGCGTATTCTTCGCACCGGTAAGCAGACGTAGAATTCTGGTATCACCACTGTCGCGTAGCCGCGTACCGACGCGCAAATGGCAGAGAGACTCGCACACTGATTCGCCCGAGACCCGAGTTACTCGGCCCGGCCGGCAGGCCGGCGGCCTTCAAACACTTTTCTTTCCCGCTCGTTTACAGATGGCGCAACAATCAGTCCCCCGTTAAATCGTCCACTGTAAATATGATTTTAAAATAATTGAAAATATTTCGATACAATTTGTCGGTGTAATAACGAAGGTATCCTTTAAGGTTCTTATTAAATGGCACGATCAACGATACTTATCAGCGTCTGTTTATTTTTTCAAGCAAAATCATTTCACGATACGTATAAATTTGCCGCTATATTTTAATCGCGATTACGGCATGATTCAATAAAGTTTCCCGGAGAAATGTATCAGAAATATGGAACGTATCTAATACAAATAAATTCACTCAGGCATTGGTTTTACTTCTTTTACAATCGTAAATACCACAAATTCGAGTTGCAATAGATTTAATTAAAGCTATCAACGGTTATGCGGTTTAAGGTTCGTGGTAGTGGTAGCTTCGCCACTACCGCTTTGTTAATACCCCTCCAAGTGGCACGTTGACCAATTGGATCCTGTCTTACGAAACTCGTAAAAAATCCCCGCGCTTCCGGCGCTGGCGACGTACTGTTTGAGAAACATGTATTTTGTTCCGCATCACCTTCGAAGTAATGACTATTGGATCTTATGTACGATTTAAGATGTCGGTTAGATTCTAGTGAAATTTAATATATACCAAGGATAACGCGCAATGTATAAACGGAAACAAGCTTGAGAAAGTTCTAGAAGTTTCGCGTATGGCCCCATTTCCGGTGTATATTAAAAGGTGCGCGATGCTTTCAGGTTGATCCACGCACCCGACTGAAAGGCTCCGCTGCATTTACGTCCATGTTACAGGTTGCCTTTACCGTGAAATAGTAAAATATCGCTTTTCTTTCTCGCTACAATATCGTTTCATTGTAACCTTAATCCCAAGAATTTTATAAGCAATGTAATCAGCAGTAAAACGACCCAAGATGATACTACAAATGTCCTTATCGTACATAATATATTAATTTTCGATGTATTCGTGTATATATTTTTTACTTTTGTTTTCTATTTATATCACCGTGTACTGTATATATATATATATATATATATATATATATATATATATATATGTATATTAATCGCTTCGCGTATGCATCAATGTGTGTGAAATATATATACGCGCGACACGTATACATATAAGGATAAAATTGCTACTATTTTTACGCGCGATACATAATGTAAAAACAAAAATATATTTTATTTTTTTTCAGTACACGAGTACTAAGAGAAAGTAGACGTTAGATGCGTTTCTAAAATTTATTGCATCACATTGTAGAAAGTTTAGAATCCGTTCTAAGATCTTGTCAACATTTTGTAACAATTTCGAAAACAAAGGGGAAAATGTTGCTTTCCGATGGTTTTATGCACAGGAACGAATATTCGACAGTTCATGAATCTTCGATGCCTGAAAAAAATCATTCAAACGTTCAGTTTAGTCTGTTCAGAAATGTATTTTTTGCTCTACCGTATATGCCACGTGCCAAAGGTCTACGTAAGCACGAAGATAACACCGAGCAGCTGCTATGGACGGTGCAGGTGAAGACGCGCAAAAGCAGATGCTTCTTTTTGAATATCCTTTACACGGTAAAACATTGAGCCACGCATTCATACCGGATCGAGTTAGGTTTTCAATGAAACTTTCCACGAGGAAGGTGATACATGCTTGGCGTTTCTAGTGCACTTCTATTTATGATACGCATGGAGGGAATAAACACGCGACATTTACGCAGGAAAAACAACATATATCTTTTTTTTTTTTCCTTTGTCTAAAAGGTCGTGAATTAAACGTATCAATGTCTTTTTTTTTTTTTTTTTTTTTTTTTTTTTTTCAA
>SMSQ01026194.1:134698-150901 GCA_019453375.1 Ctenoplectra terminalis
TTCGCAATTCATTCCCGGCGAGAATATAATTCTTCATCGCAGTTCCTTACTGATTAAAGGGATCGTATCCATGAAATATTCATCTTCAATGCTTGCACTTTGATAGAAAAAAAAAAAAAAAAAAAAAAAANAAAAAAAGAAAAACGCGAAATTGTGTCATTCGTGCAGTAAACGAGCACGTCACAGCAACACGCAGGCACAAATAACTGTACAGACGAAACAATATGTCGCTCCTTTTCGTCGCGTTCGTAACTTCTAGGATGTGTATTCCTGCCTCGAGTATACGTGTGCTGCAATGTTGGACAAACAAAAACGAGGATAGGCTCGGTTCGGACAAAGAAACGCGAAATTCTTGGCGAGGAATTTGCGCGACCGAGACGAGACTTGCTTTTGGATCGCCAAATTTTGGCTGGCGTTCTATCCGCATACACGCGTTGCACTGGAACGTTGGTATCGGTGACACAGTTACTAATATCGTAATTATCTTGTCTTCTGTTATTCTTTTTCTGCAATTGTACTTTGGAATGATCGTAAGATCGTTGGTTCGAGATGTAGGGCGTTTAGTTTTTTTTTCTTTCTTTTTTTTCTTCTTCATTCGAGCTCTTCAGACATGTTTTTTCTCGAATTAACCCTTTCGCTACGAAGAGCGTACATACACGCCTTTAAAAATGAAGTAATCGTCCGATAAAAGCACAGACGTTTTCTGTAGCATAGAATCGTTTGTATTTTCATTTACATACGATCTGTCGTCATTCATTAAACAATATACTTAAATTTTGCTATGCATACTTTTGTCATATCAACAAAAATTGTATCGATTAATATAGAAAGAGCTTTTTCAATTCTGAGAGCACCGTGGTGAAAGGGTTAAAAGATTTCATAGTGGAAAGTTTTGTAAAATATTTTCCAATCGCAGTAGAAAAAGGGAAATGTATTTTTAAAAATTTTTCTTAAAGTCCTTTCGAGAAATACAGATTCGTTTGGCTCACAGATTTACAATTCGAAGGAAGCCATTTGTAATTCGGAAGTCGCAAGAATTGGAACTCTGTTCGTAGAAGTTTCGCATTATCTAGCGAATATATCGCTAGATAATTACGATTGGTCGCGCTAAATTTAGCGAACGTTGGATTGCTTCAGATACTCGAATTCGTGTAAACACGATGAGATCTTCTATCAACTTCTCAAGTAGTTGGTCTCATACTTAAACGATGTCAGCACAAACTTATTTCTTCGTACATTTTCCTGTTTCATCGAGTAGGGTGTGCGCTATCGAACATCTTTCAACGATTACGGACGATTGTTATGAAGTAGATTATCTCGCGTATACGAAAGTGTGCTTCACACCGCGTTTCGTGTAATGGATCATATCTGATTGATTATTCGTAACTGTCCTAGGACAACTATAAGGCTATCGTCTAAGCTTTATCGGTACAACGCGAGGATTTGAAGAGATATGATAATAACTTGTGTATGAATGGTCGAAGATTACGACACGTCTTAATGTGATGTTAATGGATTCGAACAATATTTATTTCCGGGGAATATTGCGTGTTGAGTCATATCTGTGTAATAAGAAGTCGCAGGAGATGATTTTCTGCGGCACTTCGACCAGAAGGGGGAAAAATTCTTTTATCGAAGAACGTGTACGGCTGTCAGGTGCACGAAAATCTTTTTGTAAATATTAGTCGTAAGTGATTGTTCAAAGATACGTTTTATCGTCACGTTTATTGTAGTTGAAGCTACGTTAGGCAATTATTTCCCTTGTACTCGTCACGGAAACGTCCCGTTAAGTCACTCTTGATTACGTATCGCGCTTTTGTACATTTACCTATTTCCACTTTTCTCTTTAGTTAGATACTCGTTCACAATATGTACCACCGTTGTTCTATTCATAAATAATCTCTCGGTTCAGTGATCAATCGTTGCGCAATCGTCGCTCACCCACGTGCGTCGTTATAATTTTAAATATTCACATGTATAAATACTTACGTAATCGTATCGAAAGCATCTTCGTTCAAGTTCATATCGTAAGTGGTAAATTGCATCGGTTAGAGGCGCATGCATGCTGGTAATAACACTTTGTTCCTCTTTGTGTTTAGTACTTTACGTTTGGCTTTTGTCTGCCAGCTCTGTAGACGATTGTGCTCGTCGACGAGGGGAAGGACCTATTTTATGACTCGTTATTAACCACCAAGGAACTCTGTTTTCTCTTTCCTTGCAAACGCGGCTCGCTAATGGTCGAACAAGAATTTGTCGGTGGTCCGATAAATTCTGGTAAATAAGAAAAAAAAAAAAAAAAAAAAAATTAATTCACTTTCAATGGTTGTTTTATATCTGTAAAACGCGACGGTACTCGAAATTTCGAACGCACAGAAATATATCGGCGATAAGTTTAATGCCACTCCGCAATTAATGAAAAACAATTTACTTTATGCGAACGTAAAAGCACGTGTACAATCATTTCTTTTTTTCTAACACTGGAAACTTCTTTTTAATTAACAGACATTGCCTTGTTTTTTATACAATATATTATTTTGTCACAAAATTTATATCTTCGTTATGGTATCTTATTTCAATCGAAGCATCAGTAGTCACTTTCAAGATAGAAATTTTTTCTTTTCAGAATTTGGAACTGAAAGATTTTTTCTTCTCTTTAATTGCGAACTTCCATTATTTATTTCTGTTATTTTTCTTTTTTTCTTATTTTTCTTTTTTTTTCTTTTTTTCTTTTGTTTTACTATTGCTTAACTTAAATGCCATGTTACAAAATAATTTTTAAAATATTATTTCACGTACGGATAAATGATGCCCAAGATATGAACAGACATATGTATACTTATTGTGAATGTACACGAGCAGAACGTAACACAGCGAAGGAGATGGTCTCAAACTTATGGCTGATTGTATATGCGTGGTTACTTTCCGCCTCTCGTCCTTACGTGCTCGAATTGGAATTAATTATTTATTGAACGTAGATCAAGTGCAATTCCGCTCATGGAAAGCGGTCAATTGCGTTATTTTATTGTTTCATCCATTGTCATGTAACGCTTCGCCTTCGGCGTCCATTAATGTCGTTGCATAGAGCAGAATAGTCGCAACGTTTTTGCTTCCATATCTGTATCTTATCGAGATACCATACAGGAAACGAACCTCTTTCGAATAAGTAACTAATTTAAATACCTTACGCGCGTTAAATTCATGAATTTCTTGAATCTCACAATGATCGTGGTCGTGACGGTTCTTTCCTTGGTAGAATTTCGTTAGATCTTGCAGTCAGATCAGAACGTATAGTTTCAGGACGATGTAGAACAGATTTGTTTATCGGTTTGTTACATGTTTTGAATTAAATGATTTTATCTCACGGCACGTTACATAATTTTCACGCCGGATTAATTTATTATTTTTTCGCTCGTTCAGAAACGTAACTATTTAATTATTTCTAACGTTTGTCGCTTGAGTTATTCGAATTGAGCGTGCTCTTCGTATACTTTTATCGTGGTTACTTCTTCAAAAAGTAATATTTAAACCACCGCCGGGAACAAATGTCAGATATTCACGTTGACTCCGCGTCTCAAAAATAACTACCCTAATATATTTATATTCCCGCGGTGCCTCGTGGGTATTTCAAAATTAAAATGTGGTTTGACCTAATTCACCGTCCACAATTTTTCATGCTAGCATGTTCAGGTCCTAAGGGTGACGCTAATTAACATGCTCTCGATGTTTCTCTGTTTCTTCAACTTGTTCGTTAAACTTGTTCGTCAACGCCGTTTAATATAATTCAACGAATCAGTCTTTGTTCCTTTTCTTTTGTACATTTTAAAATAATTTTGCTTTTTCTTTCTTTCTTTCTTTTTTTTTCTTTTTCGTCGTTCAAAGCTGTATAAAGAACGGTTGTCGTACTTGAACCAGTAACTCGAGTAAGTACAGAAATACTTATCAATGAAATATTCATCGATGCCTCTGTATTTTTACAATTCACTGTAACGATAATACCCAAGAGAAAACGAACTTCGCGGAACTGTTCGTGGAACTCGAAGGAATATTGATATGGAATATTAGGTTTGGTCGAAGCAGTTCAGTCTCGAATTAATAAATTCAATATTCATGATACAGGCACGCACGTACACGCTCTCAACGAGACGGTGGTTCTTTTTCCCTCTCCGTGCAATAGATGAACCCGTTGTGACGTTTTAATAAGAGAATCAGCGTTGAAGGAAGGAGGATAGAGGTTAAGAGAGTACTCGATAATATCGGACGGCCACGATAGAACGTCGGCGAATATATGGACTTGGAAATTTTCCTATCATCACAGTTATATCAACCACCGAACGCAACGGCAATTGATATTACCTTTGTCCTTTCTTCTGACAGGGGTTCCTATTGAAAATCGATCAGCGTTGCGCTTTTAGCTCGTCAAATCCGTCGAATGATTTGTACAATAATGAAGAGTTGCATGTCAGGATGCGTCTACGTATCTTGTCCGAGGGGCTCCGTTGGATTGTTCGTGTTCACAGTTCCAACTGTTTTATGGATCATTTTTTTTCCGCCATTCTATTCAATCTTTGGATCATGCCTTCCTTACGTGATCTCGTATTGATAAATACGAAATAACTTAGAAAAATATGGAGATCGACCGAGTTGGTTCTGTTTCTTTAATCCTGTTGTTCTTTTCGTTTACATCACACGCTCGTATCTCTTGAACAAATTTTTTCTTCTTAATTTAATAATGTTTTGACAATATTTCGACAGTATTTTAACAAGATTTTAAGTTAGAAAATATTGAATATTGATCTGTTGACTGGGTAAGACGAGTAAACTCGCCGCGCGAACTACCGATATTTTGGACGTAAGAATTCATTTTTTTTTAGGGATCTTTCGCTTTCGAGCGCGTTGTTATTTTTTCACTAGAAACACGTTACGTCACACTTACATTTGCAGCAATTAAAATCGATCTGATTAAGACGAATTATTTCCTATTAATTTTTAATTCAGAGTATAATCGAGATTCTGATCGGAAAATGACTCAGTTAACAGGTTGAAGAAATAAACGCGAAAATTGAATACGCGAGGCACAGTATTTATGCAAATTTTATTTCGGGTCGCGTAGACCCGAGGAAGGCAGCAGAGTTAACCCTTTGCACTCGATTGGCGCCGCTATGGCGACGTGTGTAATTTTCTTCAAAAGTTAAGTTTTAAGTTAAACTTCGTATTTTCGTCAATTCACATATTTTTTTTTCTGTTTTAAAATAAAGCGAACGAACGAAAGGAATAAAAATCGTATACATATTCTTTTTTCTTTTAAAAACAACACTTTAAGTTTTCATAACAGCCCTCTGAAACTTAAAAAAGTTTACGAGTGCAAAGGGTTAATATTTCATCGCAGAAAATGAAATTCTGTTCTATCGATTAGTTTTTTCTATCCATTTCGCTGCAATGCCTCTGTTAATGGGGCTCTTTGGACGGGTATTTCGAAGAAATAACACCGAGAAATATTTGTGCGAGGAATAACGCAACGGTTTCCGAAGAGTCGTCAAGATTCTTTAATATTCTCGAAGAGCGGTAAACGTCGCGCAATGTTTCGCGATAGTTTAATAAAAAGGCAACGCGTAAGCTCTGTTACGTGCAAGCAATCGTACACGGAATAAAAGAAGGTGTATACGAAACCGTTTAAGAAATACAAAAGGAATACGAAAGAAGGAAAGAGTGAAAGAGACAGCGAAAGAGAATAACGATTTTGAAGAGCGAAGCAGTATAAGAGACATAGAACGTCTATGACCACCGCGCTCATAAAAGTTACGATTGGGCTATTAACGATCAATTTACTTTGAGACAAGACGAGCACGGTAGTAACCATGCAGTGGAATTATTCAGAAATAAATTGCACTGTACAAGGACCTTTTTTAAATCTGAAAAATTATATCCAACAGTGTTTAAGAAAATTTTAGAAAAATAGAGATTTATAGTAATATCGATCGTTAGCTGGCAATATTCCTTTCGAATTAACGATGACGACTGTCCATAAATTTATATTTTATTTAGCATGTAGCGATTTCATTAATCGAGCTGAGAAGAAATTTTTACGCATTATTCGAGATCCGCGATAGATAATTCAAAATCGTTGCTCTTCGTGTAATTCTGTTTAATATTGTCATTTGTATCGAGTACACGTGAAAATACACGTGAAAATACACGTGATTGCATTAAATTTGATTTTATTTTTCCTCTTTAGTTAGAGTTTTGAAATTCTCATCGAGGTTCCATCGAGGTTTTCAACTATAAATCGCCGCGATCTCGGAAAAGTTCTTCAACGTTTCGCCAATAATATCGTCAGTTTTGTCGGAGTCTAATATCGAGTGTTTTATAATCTTTTTTCTTCGCGAAAACTTGGAGACACGGTTATAAATGGTATCAGATAGCGAAGAAAGCAGATTCGTAGAAATTACAATTTATGACACAGAGATTCTATCGAGAACTTAATAAAGTGTGTTGCGTAACAGTGTATCACTATCGATGCTTCGGACCTCTTACGAAACAAGCTGCATCGTTGGAAAAGCGTCCGGATACATTTTTTTTAAAGAGGACACGGCTCTTTCTCAGGACGTTTCCAACGATTTATGCGTCTCCTTGTCGCGTAATAATTCAGAATTGTTCGTCATCGTTCGTGTTGTTGTTCTCGATTTTATTCATCCTTCTTTTATTTCATCTTTTCGAAACGATTTCCAATATCTCGTATATCTTTTGTTTTTTTCCAATATAGAGAATTATAGAAACAAGCTGTATTAAGTACGAGAAAAAGTTGGCGCGGATTTATGGTATAAAATTCAAGGAATCTCAACTTTTCTGAGATATAATTTTATTTAATTATCGTTCAATTTTCTTTAAATTTATACATTCCATTAGCGTAAAAATTTTGAGCTTCGATTGCGAAAGATGAATCAACTGCTGTTTTAATTTCATCATTTCGAATTTTCACGAGCTTGGAATAGACTCGAATCATTTTTGTATATTTTCTTTTAACAACAAAATGTCCCCAACAAACATTACAAACGCGTTTTCCTACAGTTGCTGCTCTATTCCCGAAGTTAAATTCACAAAGTACGAAAGCATAAATTTTTAACGCTTCGTTTACCAGTTTCAACTTTGGATAGACTAGGGAACATTGAATCGAATGAAAAATTCAAATAGCGTATACCTTCTAATGATACCGTGTTATTGTTATATTATTTCCGCAAAATGCCATAAGAAATTAAATTTGAATTCATTTCTGACAAAAAGAATCGCACCAACTTTTTCCAGTACTTATAATATTTTTTTCAGAATTATAGAAACACGCTATACGATATTTGTGTTTTTCGTGTATTAATCCTAGCTCGGTTTGTTCCCGAGCCGACGCATTGGTTTATCTCTTTCATCTCGGTACTTAAATAAATGATGGCTCGCGAGAAACTGAAGAATTCGAGGGGAAACGGAATTTCGAGACGAACGGAAGTGTTTACCGTCATAATTGCAATTGAAGAAACGGAAATTCAGAGATCTAAATTGCTCCTGTGAAGCATGGTTCCATGCGACCATTCCCGATTACGCAACCGAACGTACGAACATGATAAAAAGATTTCACTCGCCGCATCTTGCCCCATTTTCAATGTTTCACCTGCAATACGAAACACATTTTGCATAATAATAGAACAGTCGTGGCATCACGGTTATGCTTCGTTCGATTCGAGTTCACAATGCGCTTCGTAATGCATAGGATGTCTCGGTAGCCCCATCGTTTCGGGCTAAAAGGAAATTGAAATTGCTACTGTGTTCAAGAAATACAGCAACTTTTTAAATAAACGGTTAATTTGTTCTTCGGTATTTAATGTCGCCCTCAAAGTAATCTCCATTGGCTGTAATGTAATTTTGTTCATTATTTTTTCCAATGCTCGAAATAGTGCTGACGCTCCATTTACAGTACAGAATTTCAAAACATGTAGCGAATTTTGTCTTATTTTTTTCAGTCTTCGAAACAGATGCTCCCTTTAAAGTACAAAATTTTAAAACACGTAACGAATTTCGTCTTATTTTTTTCGATTTTCGAAACAGCGCTGATGCTCCCTTTAGAGTACAAAATTTCGAAACACGTAAAGAATTTTGTCTTATTTTTTTCAGTCTTCGAAACAGATGCTCCCTTTAGAGTACAGAATTTCAAAACACGTAGCGAATGTCGTCTTATCTTTTTAAATCTTCGAAACAGATGCTCCATTTACAGTAGAGAATTTCAAAACACGTAAAGAATTTTGTCCCATTTTCTCTAACGGCTCGAAACGACGATCATGAAGTGGCAATTTTAGTTTCAGGAGTATAAAAGAGCCAGATGTTGCATTATCACTTGAATATGGAACTTGTGGAACTGTATTTGTCGAGTGTTTGACCAAAAACTTGAATACGAGCATCGAAGTATGAGCAAGACCATTATCGCGATAAACGATTGTTTTCCCATAATTCTGGTCGTTTTCTACAAACTGCTTCATGTGAATGTTGTAAAATGTTTAAGTAATGTTCCTTACTAAGTATTTAACCGGTTGGAAGAATCTCTCGATGCACAGCTCCACGATAATTGAAGGAAGCAGCGAGCACGATTTAGACTTTTATTTGACTTTGACGTGCTCCTTTTGGTCTCGTTTCATCTTCAAAGTACAATTTATTTAATTATTATGCTTTTCTTGTATCGTATGCATAGATCCAAGTTTTATTTACTATTATTTTCTTGAAATAACATCTCTTCAGCTATTTCAACTCGACTTGACTTTTAACTTGTTTTTGCAAGAAATTCAATTCTTTCGGAATAAATCCTGCAGCGATATAATCCACTTGTAAATTATCGCTTAAAATAGAACGATGAACACTAACAGTTACAATTATCGATTAGTGAGCAACAGATTTTTTATTTCTTCGAAGCGGAGATCTGTCGATGGCTTTGCAGCACTAGGTTCATCTTCAATAACTTCTCTGCTTTCAGGAAACATCTTACGCCACTTTCAAACTCTTGTACGGGATAAATATTGATCGTAAAAGCCTTTGGGAACTTTTTATGTGTCCCAGCGAGGAAAATTTCGTTCGAAATATAGAATTTAATGCGAATTCTTTGCTCCGAAAAATTCAACGCGGTGAAAGATCGTTAGTGCTTCTTAAGATGGAGACATAAAAATTGTGTTTATTTTCTAAACTATCTTACGTAATCGTACGAACATTGATGTTCATTGATTTATCACGATAGGTGTGAAAAAATTTCTCGAAAATCTTTTGGCACGTGCTTTAAAATCAGAAAGTTCCGATACTTTTTGAACACACCGGTACATTGGCTCTCGAATTTTCTCGAATCGCGTTTTACTACCTTAACATCTTAATTCCATTATAGAAAAAAAAAAGAAATACAAAGATTACCCGATTAATCCTTCATTTAGCGAGATATTGAATTTTTTCCTCCATCAAAGTCTTTATATAAACTTCATTCTATTAGATTGAATACGAAGGTTCTTCTAACGTAAATCGCTATTTAATTACAAGCAAGTTTGTGCAAACAAAAGTCGATCAATCCACCGTTTATCTTTTCACGAGTTCTTTAATTCCATCATTATAGAAATCCGTCACCTTTGCGTCACAAAAAGTAAAGTTACATCGAAAGGAAGAACTTTCGCGTCAATATGATACGAACGCTCGTCTCCAATCTCCTGAAATTGAAATTCGTAAGAGCCTCTGATCTCGAACCAATTTTACTGTATGCAATTCAAAACTACGTTATTCCCTTTTTATCCCGGGAATTACACGATGAAATCCATTTTCCACCGACCCAGGGAATGTCTTTTCGAGGGAGGCTCGTGTCTTTTTTTCTTCTTCTTTTTCCTTTTTTTTCCCTTTCTTTCCCTTTTTTTTTCCTTTTTTCCTTTTTTATATCAAGTACAAGATGATTTGATCCCGGCTTGAGAAGTAATTCCGACTCATTTGATCAGCAACGTTATCAAGCGTGCAAAGAAGGACCATTCGTAGTAAATTAATCGTCGGACCTCTCAGCGTCGACGTTCCTCATCTGTGGCTGTGCTCACGATAGTGTTTCTGCTTCTCAGATGTTATCGTCGCTCGTCCTGATATATAGATAAGTCACTCTCGACGCTTTCGACGAGAATAAACCGGGTTATCTCATACTGCTACCAGTCATGGTCATTACCGAGCGAAGCTTCGATTCTCTCTCTCTCTAGTTACACGAGGAGACACGTAGCGTTTCGTACGCGATGCGTGTCTTCTGGTTTATGGGACCAAACGTCCCCACGATGCTTTCAACGTCTCGAGGAATCACAGTGTCCTGAACATCGACCTGAACATTATCCTCTTTCCGATTAACCCTCCGTAGACCGAATTTTGTCTGCTTATCGGAGAAAAAATTACGATTACAGTTTTCCACTTTGATTCGAAAATGTTTTAACAATTACCGTAGATTGATCGTGGTGTCGCTATAGTAATACAGTAATTAAATTTAATAGCGCAGTGATAACTGAACAAAATTAATTTTTGCAAATATAGATACATCGGTTTGTTACTTTTAAGTCGCACGGAGTTTTAAGTAACCCATAGAGGGTTAACAATACTTTCGTTCACTGATCTTAAATACTCTCCAATTAGCTCTGGAACCACCATTTCGTCGAAATATGGTCTTGCGCCTGTTTCTCAGCTAAGTTCATCCTCCTTTGTTAACATTCTACTTGACATCAATGGTGCAAGAAGCCAGGAAAAGGTATTGTTCTTGGCAACCTGTCACCTATTCTTCAAACTTCGGTGTGTACGCTCGATCAAGATCGTGTATAATTGCTGGAAGGAGTAACAGCGAGGTTGTAGAATCAGCAGAATGAAAGATTTTATAGATTCGTAGAAAGGTAGGGACTTCGCCATTCAGGACCATGCAGAGGTAACAATTTTCTTGCGTTATTGGAATATATATTTTAATAAACACTTTTCATCGCAACGTGGATGGTCAAGCGCTGAGATCGCTTCTCGAAAGAGGATAACAATGGGATGAACTTGTAGAAAAATACTTGGTCCAGCAGTATCGTTCGATTTTGCCACTCGAGCAACTTTTTTATAGCCTCACTACGTTACTTTCCATCAATTTTATGCGAGCAAGTCGAAGACTTGTGAAAACCTCTGGATCGTCGACTTTAATGTTGAAACAGTAAGCGGTCTTGGCCAGTACAGTAGTGTCGCGTTAGTCGACCAGGATTTTTCTTTAGCTGTCCGTCTATTCCCTTAACTCTGCGCTCTTAATCATATTCAATATTTTATCCAAACTGGGTCGTGTCTAATAAATTATTTTCCAAAGCTGTACTGAATCTGTCTTAATCGTGGCACTTTTATAATCAGTAACATATCCACGTTGACAAAATTCCTAGTTTAATTTTTATATAAAATAATACGTTCCGTTAAAACTAAAAATAACGGAGCAAAGTGGAACATCGAATCCAGCTCGACATAAAAGTGCAAATTATTAAGACTTCCTTATTTCGTATCAAGCATCTATACTATCGACCAAAAAAAAAATTCGAATCATTACAGATTCCAAGGAACGCGAGAATTTTTTAGATAATTTAGAATCGCGTTGCCTTAGGAACCTCTTCGGTCAAAAATCTATCCAAATAAAGAAACCTGTTACAGACATACAGCACCAATTATGACCCGATAAATTAACAGAGGGATTCTGATACGAGTACAACTCAGAATCTGACTTCAAACTTTTGATCCATAGCGTATATCTGAGTATCAAACGGAGATGAAACGGTGCATTTGCTAGAACTCCGTCTCCCTTGATAGCTGGCAAGAGATGGTCTCGAGCTACGGTCAGCTAACGCGACACCACTGTATTTGTCACCTACCCACTCCTGGTTACGTGGGCTGGAGCTCTTCTGCCAAGTCTGCGCCCGTTAGCAGCCTCTTGTTCGTGGAACGGGGGCGCGAAACCACCTCCTTGCACCGCGTGCCCTGGTCCATTTCATCGACCCAGGAACCTCCCGTCTCTAATTGGTCGAGGAGCAACGGCGAAGATCGAGCTGTGCTTTCGTGTCGCGTATTCGAGCCTGTACCTCGAAAATTTCACTCGAATCAACCCTTGGTGATCGTTTGCGTGGTTCTAACGGCTCGATCAATCCTTCCGATGTTAGATTGGAATCAGAAGAGCCACCTGTGTGCGACAGGTGTTTCGTTAATTAATTAACCAATCGTGGGATTTGTAGGTCGGCCGCCATTGATACGGTAGCACGCGAAAACGGTATTCGATGGGCGTAGAAGAGAGAACGATATTTTCCGTAATGATTATAAACGTTAAGGGATCAATGACCAAATCGAATGTGAAACGTAGGTAGTTGATGCGACGATGTATTCGACGATGTTATTACTGTCGTTTCGGGTGAGATGACACGGTTGTTTATCCGGACACAGCTTTAGACGTATTCCTCTGTCTGGTGTGTGATGTTTGTAGAGTTTAGGCTTGAAGTGCAAGAGGTTCGAGATCTTCGTGTTGTTGTTAAAAATATGAACTTCGTTTATGGAGGAATTTGAGTTAGAAGGTGGGAATTTGAGTTAGACTTGGGTGTATCGCTAATTTTTTGTACTCGTTACTAAGTATTAGATGTTTAGATCTGTTTCTTTAGTTGCTTTATCGTGATTAGGATCTTTGTGAAAAGTAACGTTCGTCTGCTTTGCCTGAAAATATTAATTAACAATATCATAGTCACCTGTTTTCTTGTTTTCCGAAGGAATGTGTTTCGAACAATTTGTTCCAACTTATAATTTATAAGAATTTTAGTCACTTCGGGGTTGATTTAAAAAAAAAATCCGCTCCGCAATTTTCGTCCTCGTGATTCTAGAATACACGCAACGAGCGCAATCTTAAATCTTTTAAACGTACGAATATGTTCTGACGCGATCGGAAACGTGTTTAACCCTCAACTAGAAAACTATGCTTACATTTTGAGTTGTAAGTTTCGCTGATTCGATTCTATTACTATCGTTGCTTATCAAATGTTTATTTTGCTTGTCGTTATCTGATTTAGTAATAGATAAAAGAAGGAGCGGCTTGAGTAATGTAGAAAATTTACGAGAGAACCAGCGAGCGTGAACTGGACTGAATTTTATAAACAAAATTTATCATAATTTGCTGGTATATTTTTCTTTCTTCTCTATATGTACGAGTTCGATTATCTTACTTGAAAATAATATTTGATTCCTCGTTTAACTACTACAAGCTTCTGTCTCATCGGTAGGTGTAAAATATATTACGTTAAATCTAACACAATTTTAGACATTTTTAAAACGTTTGGTTCGATAAGAAAACGCGACAAAATTTACGGTTTCTTGTATCAAAAATTTTGTCGCCAAATATTAGATAGCGTTCTAAAGAATCGTGTAATCAGCTGTGATTGCTATCGATAAATATTTAATAAATCCTTGTTAATTACACGGATAAGTTGTTCATTCAAGCACAAACGAATACACCTGAAAATCTCTTCCAATCGAATAAAGTTCGGTTAAATTTAAACCAAATATCCACGATTAACCCTTTGCGCTCGTAAATCTTTTTAATTCCACAAAACTATTGCAAAGAATTAGAAATATCGTTCTGAAAAGCAAGAACAAAAAAAAAACATTCGCGTTTACACTTTCTTATTCGGTCAATTTACTCTGTTCCAAAATAAAAAACGAATTAAATTGGCGCAGACACGAAATTTAACTCGAAACTTACTTCCATCAGGAGCTAAGCTCTAAGTTAAACTCTGCAACTTTCTAAACTTCTGATGAAAATTACACGTGTCGCGTCGCCAGTGAATCGCAAAGCGTTGATCAATTTTCTTAATAAGAACAAGATGAAGGAAACGTAATTAGAAAGGAAGAATCAGTTGAGGGTTGATCGATTCGCGACAAAAGTTTTGCCAAACTAAGATCTAAGAAGTAGATTGCTTTCGGTTTATTGCCTCTGGATGGACGGTAAATATTTTTCTACCTTCGTCGATTAACGATCCACGCTACCAAGCGCCTAATGGTTTTATCGACAAACTCGTGTCGCTCTTGTCGCCATCACGGGAACACCCGATTGTGGTAACGAGTTCGCAAGGGGTAACGATTTTCGGATCGAGCGGGAAGATAAGATTGGTCTCGCGTAAGAAACGTGCGCGACGAACGGCGTTGATTGCAAATATTCGACGCAATTGAAACGGCGTTCTCCATCTGTCGAACACTCCATTGACGTATCGTGTAATTTTAGTATGGTGATGCAACTTGAATAGCGACGATTGTCTTCTATCGTAGCGAACGCGACTTCGATTCGAAGCCAAGTAGTTTCTTCGAACGCAGTTCCCGACGTGTTCGATCCGGTCAGAGGGGGAACGAGAGCTCGAGAATGGTCCTCTATTTCTCACCCTCTCTCGTCACCATCCTCTCTCCGAGCAGCCCTGAAATTCCTAACGAACAAGAAATCAAATTAACTGAGTTTCGGAATTTTCCCGTCGAATTATTTCGTGCTCGAACGCTTCATCACAAATTTCCTCGGTTTCCGATAAATCTCGAGCACCGAGGGGTCGCGTTCGGTGCTCGTTCGAAATTAGCGTTCCAGGACTTGCTGTTTATCGCGAACAACATATCGTGTTTAGACATTTCAGTAACTTAGAGGATGGAATGTTTAACGGTTAAAGCGAAACCATATTTTCTACATGGTTTCAGATTTTTAGATAATTAATGGATTAAGATTCGTGTCGCGCAGAAGCCGGACTGATCAACTCGATCGATGCTAATTGTTTGGTTTCTGAAAAGTTAAGCATCGACTCTTTGCGTTGTTTCTTTTTCGGTGGCTTTTCGGTGGTATCGTTGTTTGATAGTATCGATAGTAGCAGAGCTTGAAATTTGTTTTATTTTCTTTCGTTAACACTGGAACTACCTATGGTTGAAGTATATTTCTACCGAAGATATAAAAATGTGCGAAGGAATACAGAGGGTGGACCGAGGCGAACCGGATCTAAATAAGAATTCAGTCAGAAGGAAGTTTTTAAGTTTAAATAAATTTTTTGTCATCGCTGTTCGAATTAAATATTAATTCGAATTTATAACGAAAAGTTAACTTTCTAAATTTTTATTACTATTTTTTCCAGTATCAAATAGAAAACTATCCGAATCGCCTCGGTCTATCCTGTTGGAAAAGAGACAATCTTTTATCTGTAATATATTTTTAACAGAAAATGACCGAAAGTTCTCCAGAAGGCGTCATAGTTTATCAAATTTCTGCGAGAAATTAGAAATTGGTCATTTTTACTCTCGTAGTAGTTCTAGCGTTAATAAATACAAGGTCTGCATTATGTTTCTATTTTTGCCATTATTTTTTTTCATTTTATAATAATGGTTATACTTTAGCCCTGCATTTAGCATATTCGAAGATGTAATATTAAAAATCCTCTCTAAAAATAACGTTTCTTAATTTGTTACAGTATCAATATCAAGCAGCGATACGTTAACGTTACTTATTCCCTATTTCAACACTTTGTCGGATACAGAACGTCGAATTATTGTGTGCAATTTATATTCGGTAATCTTCAATTTTATAAAACTACAGTTACTTTACTTAAAGTTAAACTAAATTACACGTAGATTATATTTTTATCACACTCGGACCATGATCCATGCCGCGCACGCGGATTAATCACGTTCTTCGGTAT
Source organism: Ctenoplectra terminalis (assembly GCA_019453375.1). NCBI lineage: Eukaryota > Metazoa > Arthropoda > Insecta > Hymenoptera > Apidae > Ctenoplectra > Ctenoplectra terminalis. The sequence continues at coordinate 150,430 of SMSQ01026194.1, forward strand.
TAAAAGTGAAGGATTTACAGGAAACAGAGGTGATCAGTCTAACTTCTGAGCGTTTTATTTACCGAATGGTTGTTGGTAGTGTTTATAGAATAATTTACTGTTTTAAACAGAATGAAGTGGCGTTGAAAAATTTAGGAGAATTAGTCGGTTTGTTTGTACTTCTCAAATCAGTTGATTGAACACCGTTCGTGTGTTGAATATTCAATATTCATGGACGTTTCGCGTATTTTTTCCGCGTATCTTTCCTGTATTATGTTCGCAGCGTGTGAAAAGTCGCTTCAATTCGAAGCAGAGGCGCGTTTTGATGCACGAAACACAGGTAGATGGGATCCTTGCGTACCTGTACCTGTACATAGACAAAGTAGTTAGCCTTGATGAAGTTCGTTGCTTTTGCGTACACAATGTCTCGACCTCTGAAGGCTATCTGCATTCATTAGGCGTTCAGCCGCCCGCAGAATTTTTTTTTTTTTTT
>SMSQ01026195.1:0-23511 GCA_019453375.1 Ctenoplectra terminalis
TAATTTTTATTCAGTAAATATAAAACAACTTCCTTTTAATTAATTTCTCAGTGATCTTAAAAGTAAAGAAAAGAAATTAAAGAAATAAATGAAGAAGAAACTAGTGAAGAATAAATCCAATATGGCTTCCATTGATACCATCATCATCACTGAAGAAAAGGAAGAGGATTATATTATGTTTCCTGGTCTTTTTAATAAAATAACCAAATAGCCAATTATTAAGTCATCTGTAATATTTTATTAATGCAAATCTAAATTACTTGACCAACAATCAGGAAGTGTTCCAACCATAACATTATATAACATGTTTTACACAAATTTTCATTTTGCACTTTCTCCATTTAAGAAGATTGAAGCTTGGAAAATATTTTTGTGAAGTAACAAAGATAATTTTTCTAACTACAGTACGTGACTTATTCATCGTTAAGTAACCACAAGCGTCAAATTTAAATCAGATTCTATCTGTGTCGTTTCTAAACCGTAGAAAGCGAATCTTACGAGTTTATCTTTCCATGTGTATCATCACGATAATTAGTATCCCATCATAATCGTCGCAAACGACTCGTTTCGATACGATCAAAAAGGAAGATCTTAAGATTACCACGTAAAAAAGATATCTTCTTAAGTCGAGATGCTTAAGACACACCTTTTACCTTTTTTCTTTTCTTTTTTTGTTGGTTAAACGAAACCTTTTTCTCATATTTTAATATTTTTAAAATAACCAGAGGAACCCAAAAAAGACATAATATATTTATCGTAAATTATTTTTTATTAGAAAAACAAGAAAAGTGACATCAAAAGAATTATTTGTAACGCTCTACTAATTATTATTGCCTTAATTGACGATCTCTTTTAAATTTACTAACTGGCCGAGTATCTTTGCTCTCTTCTTTCTTCTCCGAAGCTATGTTTGTGTCAATCGCTGAACTTCTTTCTTTGATATCTTTTACCACCTAAAAGAAAGAAGATAATTTATTATATATAAAAATTATTTATATTATAAATAAAATCGTGTGTATTATATTATTTACAATTTCATAAGTCGAAGGCTTAATGGCGCCTTCAGCTTCATCCTCGTCTTCTTCTTCTGTGCTATATTCCGGCGGAGGAGCTTGCACAGGATTCAAATCATTTGGCGATCGTTTCAAAATTGACTTAGGCTTAGAAAATATCCTATAAATATCCGCTGGCGTCTCTATCGAATCTCCATCCGATCTTACAACAGGATTACTTTCAGAATGACTGAATTTTATCCGAAGAATATCTTCTTCGGTATCATCAATGTCTTTGTTACGTTCCTCTTCTTCTTTCGTCGACTTTTTTTCTTCTTTTTTTAAAGCATCTTCCGGCTCCACGAATAATACCGATTTTTTTATTTTACAAGTTTGGACTGGTTTTTCAGGTTCATTCTTAGAATCCGATATTTGTTTGTCTTCCGTTTTGGAATCTTCTTCTTGGCTTTCCGAGGAGCTTTCTGACTCATAATAGCACTCTCCTTCTCCCAGTTCTTCTCCAAAAAGTTCATACTTCTCATCTTCTAACCTGCATATCAGAAGGTTTAAAATTTATTTGAAATTTGAAACATTAAAGGTTTTAAAGCGTACCTGTTAAATTCGTCTGCTAGTTCCTCTTCGATCTCAAGCTGATCCAATCTGTTAAACAAATCTTCTTCCGTTTCTATTTTCTTCTTCTCTTCCTGCTTAAGTTTTGCTAATTTCTGGTGGTACTCTTTTTCTCTTTCTCTGTGCTTTTCTGTAACGTCAGACGAAGTTATTTAAATATCTAGAAAAACAAATTTATACGTGGATAATTACTTTTCCATTCTGCGATCTGATCTTCGTTCCAGTGTTCAACAATTTCTCTGCCAGCGAGGTCTTCAAAGAGATCACTTTCCGACACCATCATCCTGGTTTCAAATAAATCCCTCTCCGTGCTTAAGTTCTTCAACATTTCTTCAGCTCCTAGGAATAAAATTGTTCAATTATTGATAATTAATTCTATTTATTTCGATAGCATATTAATCATACTTTGTATTCTTCTCTGGCAAAGAGCAGATGCACCCGAAGCACTGTACTTCGCAAAGTATCCATCGCCCAAACAGGCAAGCACTTCATTAGTATGAATCATTTTCCCTTTCATCAGAGCTCTTTTTCCAATTGGCACCATACAATTCACGTATAAGTCTTTTTGAAAAGTCTGCAGAGCTTCCGCAACTTTCTGGTGACCCTTCTTGTAGGCCGTCCATATCTTACACTGTTCGTCGTTCTTTTCGATTCCCTTTAAAATACAAGATATATTTTAAATAATTATTTTCTCAAAATTTACAATATCGTGCTAGCGTGCACGTTAAAACAGTTAAGATGAATTTTAAGTTCGAGGTAGAGAAGATTAAAAAAAAATGTTTCTAAAGCATGAACTTTTCTAACAAGTCTCTAAGTAACAATATATTACTTTTTTTATTTTTATTCAACGATCTACCTTCGTAAGAACTTCGTCCAAAAGTGCACGTTGAACTCTTAATCTATCGTTCTCGAAATTCATCGTTAAAGTAGAAGGGTTAATTGAGAATATTCTTTACAAGACAAGGAGATATGATCAAAGACATTTATTGATAGTACAATAAAAAAATAATTCTATATATTTTTGCGTTGTACATTAATATACGATAACAAACATTTTTTTTTCTATTTTCTGATAATTTTATCAGTAAACTGCATCAGATCTTTCGTCCAATTAGAAAAATTATTTAACGTAGTCACGTTTCAATTTTAACTTAAATTGTCATAATTCTTATTGCAAATATTCTTTTAAATTTATTAACTTTCCAAACATAACCTAAAAAATGTTATTCAAATCTGTGAGAATGCTACAACACTGTACAGAGATGCCTCTGTAAAAGTGATAATATTAAAATTATAAAAAATTTAAATACTGTTAATTTTTTTTAATAACCTAATTGTAAGAAGCGACTTGAATTTGTTATAGCTTTATTATTTTTGAAGGAAAAATAGGGAAAATCTTTTATTTAACAAAAATGGTTCTCTTAAAATGTAATTAATATTCTTGTCGACAGATGGCAGTCGTTTCATAGTTTCTATATTCAGTGAGTCACGTGACTACGTGTTTCGTTGATTCGTGAATTTCTTTCTAGTTTCCTTTTTACGCCGAAGAGGAATAATCGCAAGATGGTTAGTAAATTGGTGGAAATCTCTTTCTCTTTAAAACATCCTAATCGATCGATGTTCCAAAGTTTGAATATCATTTTTTTAACCATGATCTGAATTAAAATATCCCAAAATTTTTGTCCGCTCAATGTCGTCTGGAAAAATAATTTTGCACATAACCTGTCTTTTCGTTTCGACGTAATCCTTAACCTTTTACTCTTGAATTAAAGTTTTAAGACTGTATCGATTATCTTTCACTCATATCGAGTGTGTTAAACGATTGAATTAGATTCTCTTTGGTTTAGTTAAAAACTAACATTAGATGGAAATTATGTATTGATGCTTTAATTCTTAAAACGTGATTGAAAACAATTGTCAGAGTGTGTAAAAGTGGAATTTAAAGGTTAGTGTTGTGGTTGTTGTTTCAGGGTAAAGTTAAGTGTACCGATCTCAGGACAAAAGACAAAAATGAGCTGCTCAAACAGCTCGAAGAGCTCAAAACAGAGCTGACGAATCTTAGAGTAGCGAAGGTTACTGGCGGTGCTGCTTCGAAGCTTTCCAAAATGTACGTATAAGTTTTACTTAAGTTACTGGCTAATTATAAAGATTATTTAAACCAATTTTTATCATAAATTAAAAGTTAAATCAATATTTAACTATAAGTTTAATTCAGTCCTTAATCATAAATTTTAATTAGTATTTAGAATCGATATTCGGTGCTTTTATATAGTTAAAAAATAATACACAGCGGGTAATATTTTTATATTTGTTTTTATTTTGCGCGTGTTCCAGCCGTGTGGTCAGAAAAGCCATAGCCAGGGTGTACATTATTATGCACCAGAAGCAGAAGGAAAATCTGCGTTTGTTGTACAAGAACCACAAGTACAAGCCTTTGGATTTGAGGCCGAAGAAGACCAGAGCTACCAGAAGGGCATTGACACCGTACCAAGCCCATAAAAAGACTCCTAAAGAAATACGCAAGCGATCCGCCTTCCCTATAAGGAAATATGCATTAAAGGTGTAAGCTACAAGGTACTAAGGGATAAAATAAAAGTTTTTTAAAAATTCACAGCTGTGTTGTTCTTCGTGACTTAGGGAATTGAGAAAAATTTTCAGAAATATCGGCAAATGCTTTTTATTTTGTATAGAAAAAGAGTACAAAAGTTAAACTTAGATAGACAGCTTCTACTCGATCTAAGACCCAACGTTACCCTTGATTGTTCAATACCCGACACTTATTAAGTCTTTTAAAAAATATAAGGATACAGATTCATTGAAATATAATCGATAATGAGTGAAGAGATTTAATTTAGGATCGAATCATAATGAATACATAATGATACATAAATTACAAGTCGCAACATAGAACAGCTTCAACCATCCTTCGATCTTAGGTACTGAACATTCAAGAATTAACAGAAGCTGTTGAGAGACGTTTTAAAGGCGGATGCCAGGGTTTCTTGAAACCACGAAGTTCAGCAGCTCGTCGCTGTCCTCGCAGACAAATGGTTTTCGATGATGGCAGGCCACATCGTGCCATTTGATCCCGTCGTTGTAGAAATTGTTCAAGATCGATAAGCAAGACTCGTCGTTACCCTGCAACGTAAATCCAAGAATTAACACATAAATCAAAAAATGCGCCAGCGACCAAAAAAATAATTAATCGGTTCGACCCAGAATTGTTAGGTCCAGCAACGCTGTACCTACTAAAAATTTTGAAACAAAAAATTAATATACAATAAAGAATGAAAGAACGTAGAAACTACCTGAGCAGCCTCGCGATTGTCAGGTTGAGCTTGCCCGTATCCACCGGTGTTGCTCCAGTCCCCAGAGTTGCGCTGCGTGGTGGGACCAATCTTGGCTCCCGAACCTGACCAGAACCATCCGTTAACGTTCTGCGGTTGGAGATCCGGTCTATCGCAGCCGTTGAAGTTACATTTACGCCCCGATGTCCAGATGAACCTCACATTTCCTGCACACGATAAAACAAAGAGAGTAAAGCAACGTATATTCAGTAAACCTGAAGAAGCTTGGAACAGGAATTCACCTCGCGCTAATCTCTGTTTGATAAACTCATTTTCTTGCGGCGTTTCAAGAGAGACCGCGTCCATGCAGTGTCTGCGACAGATATTGCGAGCATCCAACCAGTCCACCTCGAGGCTTCTAGTCGGTTGGTGCTCCCAACTGAAGAAGTACGAGTGCGCGACTCCCCTGGCGTCCCTGTAGGTGGCGTGTCGTACGCCTGAAACAACGTTGGATGTTTTAAAAAATTGTAATTCGATATTTTATTGAGAAAATTAGATTATTCCCGATGGAGACAACACTCACGGTTGGAACAGCTGCGCGGGTCAGGAAGAGCAAGCCGACGCTGAGCGTTCGCCGCAGCGGCGACAAGAACCAACATCAACCATATCGTCCTCATGTTTGTAGCTCTTTAACAGAAGAAGAAACGAACCGGTTCCCAGTTTAAACAATTTGTTAAATCAATTTCTATTCACTCGTGTGTCCCCGTGAAGCTCATTGTTCAAAGCGACCTCGTTAAGCGGAAAAATGGCAGTCGGTGAATGTTCCAGGAAAAGATCGTTTCTTGTGCCGGGCATCTGGCAAGTAAAAGTTTCTTGGGAACGAATCTTTGTCGAGGGTGAAAGGAGACTTTTCAACGGTGAATTATGATTCGAGGAGGAGAAGAGGATCGGATAAGGCTCTCACACGGCGACCGCGGTGAAAAATGTTGGAGCATTTTGCAACAGGTTTGCATTTTTTTTTTGTGACGGGTCGTCAACTTTCCTTGGAATCTTCCTAACTCTGATGAAACTTTCTAAACCATCCTCCGCTACGAAACCGTCGCCGGGTAATTCGCAATCAATGGTTCGAGTGGATATTTGAATAACACGAAAAACACGATTTCAAACAACATGTTAAATTATCGTCTTCTAGCGATGGAAAAGAAAAAGAAAAAAAATATGGAGGAAGAATTTTACACTGGGATCTTCGATTTAGGAGTGTTATTAAAAATTCCACTCGTGGATTTTTTATAGTCTACCATCTGAACCAAAATTACGTGTATTAAGGGAAACAAAAAGAAAATAGAGCTTCAAATGCACCGCCATTTTTCAACAAACTTTATAACCTAACAAATTTGGTGGTCTCTATTTTAAATAAGAGCGAAGGTAAATTCGTGAAATTTTGCTCACAACTAATTCAAGAGTGAAGAAATACGTAGACAAAAGCTCAACTTCGTCCGTGCTGTTTAACAATTCTTTTTTTAAGTTCAAAAGTTGGAACTTAAAAATGGCCGCCGGAGTAGTCTCTTAAGCGAACAGTTTATAACCTAACAGTTCTTTTTCGCGTCCGAGTGTAATTATTAGACTGTGAATTTTTATAAATACAGTTAAAAAATATATAAACTGGATAAGCAATTGTTTTATTCGTTAATATTTATTTTTGCGTGTCCAAATTTTCCATAAATGCTTAAAAATGTACAGTCTAATAATTATATGTATTCGTACCATTATTTCACTTTCCATTTCATAATTCGAATAATTGAACCATCGAATGACCGCTATTGCGTTACACCGTTCGTATCCGATTACCATACTGAATAACAATGATTCCTATTTGAGATTCCACGCCGCTGCGAACTTAATGAAGCCCCGCTCTTAATGGCGCGGCTTTCGCTAAAAATTAGTGTCAGCGGTCGTTCACCTGGATCGAAGAAATGCTAATAGTGTCCCGGAAGAGATAATTCAATTACAAGCCGAATAAACCGAGAAACTTGTACAAAACGACTCGTGTCGAGGAAAGTTCAATACGCCATCAGCCGTGTAATTTGCTTAATATCGAATCGACTGTGGTAATACTCGGTTAATTGAATTATAGTAGAATTATTTCAATTATCGGTTGACGCAACACGGCTGCACGTTGTTTGTTCCGCCACCGGTGGCTGAAGATTTAATTGAACAGACAACATTTAATCGCACAGTTCTACCCGTTTTAATAAACAGAAGATAATTAGACGTGAAAGTGAACGACCGTCTCAATTAGAGTCTGCAAGATGAAGAAACGAGCTGTGAGTGTTACTAGGATTATTTTATTGATTGCAACTTAAGATAAAAGTGTCTCCACGCTTTCGTTGATGATCCTCCGGAAAGAAGGTGCCAGGGGATTTCTGAAACTGGCTGTCGGCGACCGGATGAGACTTTCGACAGAATATTGTCTTATCTATTGGGAAATAATTATTATCCTGTTACCGAGGGATTAAGAAATTTAAGGCGCGTGATACTTTCACGAGTTTAGTGAAAGATAAATGTCCCGCGGTTCTCAGTCGTGTAAGAAAAATATTTGTAGGAATTGGAAGGTTCCCAATCGTATAGAAAAATATTCTGTGGAATTGGAAGGTTCTCAATCGTATAGAAAAATATTTTGTAGAATTGGAAGGTTCCCAATCGTGTAAAAAAAATATTTAAATGAATTGGAGGATCCCTTTATTCGTATAAAAAAATATTTTTAGGAATCGGAGGATCCCTTTATTCGTATAAAAAAATATTCTGAGGAATTGGAAGGTTCTCAATCGTATAGAAAAATATTCTGTAGAATTGGAAGGTTTCCAATCGTGTAAAAAAAAATATTTAAATGAATTGGAAGGTTTTTAATCATGTAAAAAAATATTTTTAGGAATTTAGAAGGTTCCCAATCGTGTAAAAAAAATATTTAAATGAATTCGAAGGTTTCTAATCGTGTAAAAAATATTTTTAGGAATTGAAAGGTTCTTAATCATGTAAAACAATACTTATAGGAATTGGAGGGTTCCTTTATTCGTATAAAAATATATTCTGAGGAATTGGAAGGTTCCCAATCGTGTAAAAAAAATATTTACATGAATTCGAAGGTTTCTAATTGTGTAAAAAATATTTTAAGGAATTGAAAGGTTCTTAATCGTATAAAAAAAAATATTTTGAGGAATTGGAAGGCCCCTAATCGTACAAAAAAAATATTCTAAAGAATTAGGTTCGTAATCACGTCGTCCTTCATTTTTCCAGCGCCACCTTCGAACCACCCCCGCACTAAATTACCTAATCTCCGCGAACAACTATTTAACAGCATAGGGTAACAGTTTCGAAAACCTAATTTCTCCTAAAAATTCCACAAATTTTTCTACGATCTTCTACAACATAGTTAAACATTTATTTCCCTTGCACTATGTATTTTTTTCATATATCCACTACTGTGATTTTAATTCGAAAGCATTTTTAATTTCACAGTTCATTCTAGGGATCCCTAGCATTCAACCCTAGTATTTTTTCCAAATACCTATCATCCTAACTTCTTTGCTACAAATAAATAAACAAATAAATAAATTTTATTCCTGTACATTTTTTGTATTCCTATTTTTTTTTTTTTTTCTTTTTTATCAAGCTTTTCAAGGGTCGTGCATTATTCGATCCTAGTTACGGGGTTAGACGAGTACTCGCGAAAGACCGAAATAGGGGGAGAGATCGTGGCTTTATTTCGTATCCGCGTGTGTGCTCATGGAACCGTTATCTGGCCGGCTTTATATCGTCCGGTTTACGCGGTTGGCTGTGTGTTCTACGTCTTTCTTAACGGCTCCTCGTCTGTCTCTATAAGCCCGCTGCATACGCGTATTCGGGACGAGTACAACGATACAAAAACGAGCCAGGAGCGTGCCAATGCGTCCAACGCGAGAGGGAAAAAAAAAAGAAAAAAAGAAAAAGAATATCGGTGCCGGTTTAATTTCGACTTTCGCCCGATCCAGATCGATCGAGGATCGTTACCTCGTCCGCGTTCCATTTTTTTATTATTATTTTTTTTCTTCTTCTTCTTTCACCGTAAGAGTTTTCGGGACACGTTTCGTTCGAATTTTTTCGACCGTGTTACTGTATCGAACGAAAATATAGGCCCCCGTTGACCAATCAGTGCTCCGGGATCCATTTTCACCGGCGAACGTCAACGAACCCAGAGGTATTCTCATTTGTATGTTAAAGCCATGTTTATGCAAATGCGTGCCTAATGACATGTGGGTCACTGGTGACACCCATTGTTCCGTTTCTTTTTTTTTTTTTTTTTAGATTTTTTCTATTTCTAATTGTAATTGGGTCCGTAACATAAATTATTTTTACGGTGTATGCATAAAATTATATCGAAGAATGATAAAATAAGATATTGCAACTGTGGAAAAAATTAATTATTCTTTAAAGTCAGTAAATGGGCCCATAACATAAATTATTTTTTAATTATATTAAAGAATGATAAAATAAGATATTGCAACTGTGGAAAAAATTAATTATTATTTTTTCTCCCCTGATAAGCACGAAGAGCTTTGGTTCTGGTTGCAAAGTCTGTAAATGGGCCCGTAAAATAAATTATTTTTGCAGTATATGCATAAAGTTATATTAAAGAATGATAAAATACCGTAGAAAAAATTAATTATTATTCTTTTCCCTTTAATAAGCACTAAGAGCTATGGCTCCTGTAGTAAAGTTTGTAAATGGGCCCATAAAATAAATTATTTTTACAGTATATGAATCAAATTATATTAAAGAATAATAAAATAAGGTATTGCAACTGTGGAAAAAATAATAATTTATTTTTTCTTCCCTAATAAGCACCAGAAGCTTCGGGCCTTAATACAGAGTCTGTAAATGGGCCCCAAAAAATATATAAGAGCTTTCATAGAAAATATCGATAAAATTATATCGAACAATAAAATAAATTTTATACCGTTTCCTAATAAGTCCCCAGAGTTATGGGCCCCCGTGCGGTTGCAGCATCCGCACCATTAATGGTACGCCACTGATCTTAACACAAGAAAGTGACAACCACTGTGCCAAAAAATTACAAATGTTTTTCATGCTCTTTGAACTTAGAAAAAAAAATTGATCTAAGTTTTTGAAATATGTATGCTCAGAGCAGGAAGTATTCGAGTGGAAAAAAAAAATTCATCTTTAATTCACAACTTTTGCTTAGACGTTCGAGCCATGTTGAGCGAGGAAGAGAGTTTCTCTTCGATTCGATTTGCCAAGAGGTTTTCTTATGGAAACCGGGTTCGCCTTTTTTTTCCTCCTTTTGCGGAGGATATCGTAACGAATTCTCGGCCAAAGTAATACTTCACTTGCTCTACAAGTTGTATCGTTGCGTAGATTTCTGCAGATCTTACGCAACGAAAGTACCTTCGCAAAGATAAACCTCATCGCCTCTCACGAATCGGAGAGAAAGTGAGCGATCTTCAAAACAAGCGTGTTTACCTAAAACCCGTGATCTTCCAAGATGGCGGACGTTCCAGGGACGTGTAGAATTTTTTTTTATCACCAGAAAAGAATTATTTTTGCTATTTCTTTTTTTTTTTTCTTTCAATTTTTCCTCGAAAAACGAGGGAAAGAAATTTTAATTAGTAGTTGCTCGCTAAATTCGATGCTCTTGAATATGGAAAGCGTGAGAATCAATAGGGGAATTCTCATGGTGTGAATTTTGTAAAACGTTCGTGAACAATCTTAAGGCGAAATAGCTAATTGAGCATAAGTAATTAGGCAAAGGTAATTGAGAGTGGGTTGTTAATTAATGAGCCATCAATTATGCATGCTTTTGTTTGCTCAAATGGAGGCTTTAATTCGATACCGAAACAAAAAACAGAATCGCGAATTAGGCTTCGCTAATTTAATTACGTAACGTTGCAAAAAGATTCCATCCGTTCGTTCTTAATTAGCTTAAAAAAATTCAGATCTCGGCTCCTTACATTTGTTCAAAATTTTTTCTCAAGAAACCGAACCATCGTCATTTTTGCAACAAAAGTTTCTTTCAACAAAAAACACTAGAAAATAAAATCATTAAAAACCAATAAACTCAAGAAATTCAATTTATCCCGACGCATAAATAATTCTACGAATACAACAATTATTCATCACACGAAAAATATAATTTTTGCAATTGAATAAAAATTTCTTGCGACAAAAATCACCAAAAGTGAATTAAAATTAATTTATCCTAACGTGTACCTAAATTCAGAAATTCTACAATTGTTTATCGCACGAAAACTACAATATTCCCGACTAAAAAAAATATCTACCTTACTCAAATTTAATCTCAAACCAATATAAAATTATTTATACGTCAGAACAAATAATTTCAAGTAATTAAAAATTAATTTATCCTAACGTGTGCCTAAATTCATAAATTCCACGATTATTTATCGCACGAAAACTACAATATTCCCGACTAAAAAAAATATCTACCTTACTCAGACTTAATCTTAAACCCGTATAAAATTATTTATACGCCAGAACAAATAATTTCAAGTAATTAAAAATTAATTTATCCTAACGAGCAACCAATTAATACTTCCATAAATTCCACAATTAATAAAAAAAAAAAAGAAATGACCATCTCAGATTTAAACCCAAACCGATACCAGACGTACCACCATATACTTATAAAAATTTTTACCAGAAGGTGAAAGCAACAGAATCGACCCGACACGAAAAACCCGATGAACCGTCACGCGATCGCGAACGTGACTCGCGCGACGAAACGCGCGAAAAGCCGCGCTTCACGAGAGAAGGATGATCGAAGAGAAAGCCCACGGAGAGTCCTCTACGCGGGTCACGCGAGGCGACCGTCCGATTCACGAGGTCGCTTTCGATTTCTCCGGTTGCACTTACCTAGAGAATCTTCCTCTTGGTCGACGCTCACTGGGTCCTCTTAACTCCCTCTAACCAAAAAAAAGAAACCAGCGACGATAAATTTGGCAATAGGGCACGAAGGAATGCGATGAATTTATCTTTCGTGGTCCCACGTACTAGGTTTCGTTATTGCGTGTATTTTTCTCTCGATCCAACGGGAACGTAAGCTCGTCCACGACTTGTCGATCGCGGCGAGAAAGAAGAATGAACTGCGGTGTACGAGCAGCCAACCGGTATATAGCCGGCCCACATTCCCTTCTGGCTCGAGTAACCCAGATTCTTCCCACCCGACTGTCTGGGGAGCATCTTCGGGGGCCTGAAAGGGGCCCTGGATAATTCCCATCTTGCCCCGGCACCTCTCACCGGATCGCTTCCCTCCTACCCGTTACTCGATCGAGCTTCCTCGAAGCCTTTGGAAGCTAGAATTCGTTTTTCTCGCGCTGGAATCCGTCGCTGTAATTGATTCCGCTAAAGGAATTGTCCTTCCGTTGCTCCAACACGTTTAGAGTCCCTATGGTTTTCATTGATAAAAGTAGACGCCGGTTTGGACAATTTTTTCTTTCTTTCTATCAGGTTATAGGAGTTAGGTTTTTCAGGCTAGAGGGTACAGGTTGTATCAAGTATATTTACAATTATCTGGCACACTTAAAAATATACTGGTTTACAAAACAGTTTTGTCGTAGCACTATCGTGACTGTATGTACAATTGTGTGTATCATTAATTGTTCCTAGCTCCTGATGAAATCTATGATAGCTGCGTCTCCTTCGTCACAGGAGTTATTATTGTATGAAAATAATGGAACCCATGCACCTCAAAGAAAAAAAGAACCTTCGCTTTCACTCTTCTTCCTGAATACATTTCTCCACTAGCTCCCTCAAGCTGGGATTCTCCATTGCGGCTGCGATCCTTTCCTTGTCGTTTATTTGTTTATTTACTGGAATAAAATGCTTGATCGGTGTATTGATGCAGTCTATTTGTATATTACGATAGATCTTACTCACTTTCTTGTTCCGTGGAGTGCGCGCCTTCTTTAATATAAATATCTAGTTTGAAAAGAGCTACCAAGTGACGCTCCAGCTTCACCCTGATACAGAGGCCGATTAACGTTGCCAAAGAGCAATGAGGTACTGTCGGATTAAATTCAATACGGATCACGGAAACACCCTTGGGTGTTTGTTTCAAAATATCAACACATTCTTCGTAGACAACGTCTAGTTGCTCCAATGTTTGCGGTTTCTCTGGGTCCTTGATTGTCCTCAGTAGATCTATGATAATTTTAAGCCGCATAAGCTTCGATAAATACGGTTGATTAATTAATTCTTTTGTCAGAACGGTTAATCATTGCATGGGTAATTTTAACAAGAAAATAGCCTTTAATCTGTCCAGGTTAAATTTGTACAATCAAACATCAATTATCTTAAAGTAATGCACTATTGTTAACGATATTCGGTGAGCTTTCGCTTGATCGAAACTTCTAGACGAATCTTTTTTCCGTTCGTCGACGATTATCAACTTGCCATAAACAGTTTCCTTGAGCTCAGTGTCGGATTGTGAGACGAGCGCTCGGTTTTTCGCCTCGACACAGCCATCGGTAGCCTCCATTTCGTCGCCAGTTGGCAGACCATCTCTTATCCTCCCTCCGATTGATATTTTTCGTAAAAATGACAACATTCTTGCCCCGTTCCCCCCTGGCCACTTGTAGCGATCAACGGTACATCGTTAAAATTTGTTTATATTATGGCTGACAATTGCAACGAACCTAACCTCTGGTCAACGACTTACAGAACGCGTGACGAGCGTCTCATCGCGCTGCGGAAGCTCGGTGACGACCAACTTTCACGTTTTACAATTTTTACCAAATATCGAATCTCAAATAGAAAAATGGTACTCCTTTGCGATACTAAATAAAGAGCATCGTCACGTTGAGAAAATACACTGCAGCCTAATTTATTTTTTTTATTTAATTACATCATCGTGGCTCTCAACTCTCCATTATTTACTGAAATAATTTCGTTAATATTAAAAATCGTATAAGGTTAGGTACATCGTGATAAAAAGACGGTTTTTCATAAGGCTAGACGAATCAGAAATTTTATGTTAATCTTGTAGATAATGTGAGAAATTATATTATAAATTTATCGATCCAAAGTTTAATTCGTAATCGTCAAGTCGATCCCTGCGCTACCTGTTGACAATCAAAGCAACTAACAGAGCCATTCGAGTTATTTCTGGTCTTGCCTATTTTTGCCTCGTAAGAGAAAAAAAAAAGTAATTGTCAGAGTGCGTGAGTGCAATTCATTTCTCATGATTATGAGTCGTTCCTGTAATTACTTGCTTGTTTAGTCCATTTAAGTCCCTGTCGTTACACCATAAACGTGTTATTACCAGATACCCGATCGTAACCGCATCGTGTATTTATTACAAGTGTCTACATGTTGCCTTGTTCAAAAATTTTTAGATACTCTTTTTAACATATGCTTATGAATCAACGTAAACGCGTTTCCCTGAAATCCTAATCAAACAAGTTCCACGTAACTTAAGGGGAAAAAGAAATTTCGCCTTCTCATTATCATACCGTTCGCCAGTTTTCGACGCCATTGCCGTAAATAATGCAAACGGGTGCTATATACGGGCCCGGACGTTTATGCCCCGGTAAAAATGATTGAGACTTAAAAATAGGCGAAAAAACTTTCATGCAAAGAATTCAGCCTAACCAACGAGAGCCGTGGGGCGGGAAAAATCGACGCACAGATGGCGCTGGGGTCCCGAAGGTCAGCCTAGCTTTTTAAATGGAACGTTACACTTTTTATCTCGTGGCAACTTTTTTTTTTCTCTCTCTAGACGAGTTCAGTGACCTACGAATGACATCATTCAAGGTCACACGCGTTTAAAGAATCGTAACTTGAAATTTTGCGAATGAGATCATTTTTTAATCCGAAGATTCGAGCAACTGACGTTCTCGTGCGACCTTGGACGAGGTGTTAGGTTTATGAATATTGTTCGAAAAATTAAGAATCATTATTATGTTCTGTAAAGTACAATTATTCGTAACGTGTTACACAGAAGCTTTTAGTGTTTGAACGAAGACTCGAGTCATTCGATACTTTCATCCCTTTCCATCTACGTCAAGTATTATTTTTATTTTAAATCGTAGAACTTTTCTCCCATGCGTTTTGATTCATCATTTACGGGGTAAAAAAGATATCAAAGTAGTGGCTAAATGTATTGGTCAAGACCATTTTTTTTCTATTGGTTTTTTTATACTAACCAACCCTACGGAGACCTGCATAATGGTTCGATAGATCAACGTTAGAGGCACGTGGGCGTGTCTGTTCCTTAACGTGGTCCTTGAATTTTTGTTTTCTAGTGGCAATGTACTCTCTTTGCCGTGATCCTTATGTAAAATTTTTTTTTCAGGGTTAGGTTCGGATTAGGTTCCATTTTTTATTTTTTTATTTTTTTATTTGTTTCCTAGTTTGCAACCTTTCTTTATCATTCTTTCTACGATTAAAGGAGAGGAGAAATGGCCTTCAATGGCCAATACATTTGGCCTGCACTTAACCTCTCGAACAACACTCTTACATACCGCTTAAATAAAACAAAAAAAATCTCTGTTCCTCGCGAAATAAATTTCCTAATATCAGCCGCCATTAATTATACAATTCAACGCCATCCGATCGAGCATCAACCACGCAATAATATAAAATTTTCTCCCGAAAACACAAATCTGTATCCAAGTCGCTTCAAAGCATGCAAATTTTCTGAAAAAAAAAAAATACTGGCGCGTCCAAGTTATTTCAGAAATGTAAATTTTCCAGAAAAAATACACGCGCTTCAAAGTTATTTCAAAAATGTAAATTTTCCAGAAAAAATACACGCGCTTCGAAGTTATTTTAAAAATGTAAATTTTCTAGAAAAAAATACACGCGCTTCAATGTTATTTCAAACATGCAAATTTTCCAGTTACGTCACTCTCCTTCCAAACCAGCTATCGATCTGAACCGACTAAAATGCAACCATCCTTCGCTGACCAAAAAAAGAAAGAAAACAAACATTGTCTTTCAAGAGGTTAGGCAAAAACTAACCCATCGCTGCAACTCGTTCCACAGACCTTTTCCCCTCCCTCCAAGTATCATTCACCACCATGGAACCCCAGCTGCAGGTCAGTGGGAGAGGTCGCAGAGGGAGAAAAGTTCATAGTACAACGATCGTGACCCGGCTGCAGCAAACAACATAATCTATGATCCGATTTACGCCAGAGGAAAGAGTGTCGTCTCGGGCGTCTCATCTTGCGCACGCTCCGTACCGCAGCGAGAGCACGCAGAGAGGAGCGTGGAGTGCCTCCATCGGGGAACACTGGCGAATTCGTGGAAGCTAACGGCGGTCGCGTCTGGGCCCTCCGTGAAACTGATAAACGCATTCATTCCGGCTGGCCGAATGAGGTTTTAAGGTGAGAGAACGGTGCAACGCGTATCGGGCGAGGAATGAGTAAGGAAAGCTTTCTAGAGGGCTCGATCCTCCTCTTTAATCCGCTCTGCGCGACAGACAATGAAACCTAAAGCCAAAAACGGTGACACAAGGCTCGAGGCGGTGGTCCAACGTGATTCGGATTCACTTCGACGATACTTAGAACCCGGGTATACTTGTGTTAGGAGGCTAGTAACCGTTCCCCTAAGTGATCCGGTGGTTGTGCCACGGTAGTGATGTGGCTGTTCCGTTTGGGGAAGGTAAGAGTTGCTTTGGAATTTTTATTTTGGGAAGGATTATGCGTCCAGCTGAATTTTCTCTTTTTTTAGTTTAATATTGTTCACGCGTTTGCGTTGGATTCTGTTAGGGAAATTTATTGAGGGCGGTAGAGAGGGTTGGGGAATTTTTGGTGTCTTTTTTTTGTTCGTTAGGGAATGGAAGAAATATCTTCTGTGTCTAACTAAATTTTTCCTTGATTTTAATTTACTATTATCCATGTATTAACGTTGGATTTTACTAAAAAAAATTGTTGAAGGTTATAGATAGGGTTAGGGAATTTTTGGTGTTTTTTTTATTCTCTAAGGAATGAAAAAAATATCTTCTGTGTCTAACTAAATTTTTCCTTGTTTTTAATTTACTATTATCCATGTGCTAGCGTTGGATATTATTAAAAAAAAAAATTGTCGAAGATGGTAGATGAGGTCGAAGTATTTTTCTTCATTGTTCTTTAAGAAATAGAACAAATACTCGTATTTTCAGTGGTCGATACCTATCGCGATGGAACGCAGAGTAACTGTAGTCAAAGATATTCCGGAGAAAGTTCAAGCAACGCGTTGACACGATAAGCATCGGTGACTTTGAAACGGTGTTAATTTATACACCGATTTTATTCCTGTGAAAATGGACCCCACGTGACTAAAAATGGCCGGACCAATAGAGCCCGTGGTGATTTATCATTGGCGAATCGATCGGCAAATTTGAGTTCCCTTACCGTTCACCCGAATGCACTTATTGGGAATTAGTGAGTAATCGTGTACTTTACTTGAAAGAAGACAATCAAACATAAATAGAAAGTATTCTTTACGCTGTCGTCATATCAGTTCTTCCTTTCGTTGGTCGACGATCTATTTACTCTGCTTTCTATTTGCTCTTGCAANGGAATGAAAAAAATATCTTCTGTGTCTAACTAAATTTTTCCTTGTTTTTAATTTACTATTATCCATGTGCTAGCGTTGGATATTATTAAAAAAAAAAATTGTCCAGGGTGATAGATAGGGTTAGGGAATTTTTGGTGTTTTTTTTATTCTCTAAGGAATGAAAAAAATATCTTCTGTGTCTAACTAAATTTTTCCTTGATTTTAATTAAATATTATTCATGTGCTTGCATTGGATATTATTAAAAAAAAAATTGTCCAGGGTGGTAGATAGGGTTAGGGAATTTTTGGTGTCTTTTTTTGTTCTTTAGGGAATGAAAAAAATATCTTCTGTGTCTAACTAAATTTTTCCTTGTTTTTAATTTACTATTATCCATGTGCTAGCGTTGGATATTATTAAAAAAAAAAATTGTCCAGGGTGGTAGATAGGGTTAGGGAATTTTTGGTGTCTTTTTTTGTTCTTTAGGGAGTGAAACAAATATTTTCTGTGTCTAACTAAATTTTTCCTTGTTTTTAATTTACTATTATTCGCGTGTAGCGTTGGATTTCATAAAAAAAAAAATTGTCGAAGATGGTAGATGAGGTCGAAGTATTTTTCTTCATTGTTCTTTAAGAAATAGAACAAATACTCGTATTTTCAGTGGTCGATACCTATCGCGATGGAACGCAGAGTAACTGTAGTCAAAGATATTCCGGAGAAAGTTTAAGCAACGCGTTGACACGATAAGCATCGGTGACTTTGAAACGGTGTTAATTTATACACCGATTTTATTCCTGTGAAAATGGACCCCACGTGACTAAAAATGGCCGGACCAATATAGCCCGTGGTGATTTATCATTGGTCAATCGATCGGCAAATTTGAGTTCCCTTACCGTTCACCCGAATGCACTTATTGGGAATTAGTGAGTAATCGTGTACTTTACTTGAAAGAAGACAATCAAACATAAATAGAAAGTATTCTTTACGCTGTCGTCATATCAGTTCTTCCTTTCGTTGGTCGACGATCTATTTACTCTGCTTTCTATTTGCTCTTGCAATTATTGTTCCTAGGAAATGATGTAACGCGCCAAATTTCAAGCCTTCCCTCAAAGTGAAATTGTATTTCAAATATTTTAGAAGACACTGTTAAGGGAACTCATAACCTAACCTCGTACGAGAAAGTTACGAACCACGTGACCCATTTCAATCAAATCTTTACTTAGTGCTTCACTAGCATGCAATAATAAATAATGGTATTTTTATCTTCGGTTTTCGGTGTTCTTAACAACCGCAACGGTTAACAGTATTAACCCTTTGCTCTGGCGAAAAATTCACCGACGCGTGTAGCAGAACGGTCCAGCGTAACTCACTGAGAAGCGTCATAGAGCGTTCGATGCCTCGGAGAAATCGGAAAATGATTTATATTTTTTAAACTAATTTATTTTCGACCTACAACTTTTGCTGTCCATTTTAGAACGTGGGTTAAATATTGAGAAGTGTACGCTACGTAGTGCGATAATAATCTGTGCTCTGGCAAACAATCCCACCCGACGTGCCACGCACGTCATTTTTGTTTCTGCGACAACCGCGACGCGCATACCACGTCGTTGGCGATTCTGTGACAAAAGCGTCACGACGTGCGTGGCACGTCTTTCCAGCGCAAGTGATTAACACTAAACCTACCAAAGCGGTCAAATGACCGTTTCCTAATTTCTTCTCCAAATTTAATAAATTATTAACCGTGCACTTTTGAATATTTTTTTGTGATTTTCCATAAAATATATGGCCAAAGATTTATTTCTCTAGCATTGTGTATTTTTCCAAGTATCTATTATTGTAATTTCTTTGACACGAACAGGTATAGTTTAATCGTAGGTAGGTTTAGTGTTAACCCTTAGACTACCGGGATTTTAGAAATTTTCAATGAGTATTATCTGTATGAAAAAGTGATGATAGGTCCCCAATTTTCACCCAAACTAAGACTAAATGTTTGCGAGTCGGAGCATGACGCATATGTGTGTCAAACGCAATGCCCATGTTAAATTTTTGAGATAAATTATTTTGTTTATTTAAAATTTTGATAATGTAACTATGTATTTATGTATAATAATAATTATTATTATTTATTGCTAATTATTATTTTTAACATCTATCCATCATTCTTGATCATTATACGGTACAAAAAAGGTGTTTTACAATGGTTTATTTTCTGACGCATATATGCGTCATACCGGTACTCTAAGGGTTAACACGTTAAGCGCCACCGGTCCCTGCGGACCGACGCTGAGATTTCCATTTAGGCATCATTGATTTCACAGGATTGACGGTATTAATTTCAAACAATAATACCGTATAATTCATTAATGTGTCCTATCAAATCGCATTGAACAGAGATACCACTTTCCTTTGCAGGCATTTACAATTTTCTTCATAAATTCTTAACTATTTTACGATTAAATGTTTTTTAATTGGTATCGCAACACACAGGCTAACGAGAAATCGACCAAAATCAGCGTGGCGTTTAACGTTTTAATCATCCGAACCAAGATCGTGTTTCTGTGGACAGAGAGTACAAGAAAGGAACAGTCGAAAGAGATCGAGGCTATCGATTAACTAAGTCACGGTGAACATTAACATTTCACTCGAGGTCGAGCGATCGGTATCCATAAATCGACAATAGCCTTCTGCAAAATTTCCCTAGATCGCTGAACGCCATAAACCAACCAGTCATTTATTCAGAATTTATTTTTTCGCTTATAATTTATTTGCGGACGAAAATGATAAAAGAGGACGAAAAAAGAAAAGAAAAATTAACATAACCAAACATTGATACGGTTAATCAGCATAGCCATGAATATTCGATAAGAGGTTAGAAAATAAACTCCTTGCTCTGTGGATTTAGGAACTTATTGACCAGTCTGATCGATAAGGCAGTATTTTTATCATCCAAGTCAGTTGCCACGAGTTACGAGGCGTAAACAAGAAAAGATACTGACAGAAACGCTTACCATTAAGTCTTCAACAGACTCATAAGCGATATCTATGAACACGATAAGGAATATCTTTTCGATTATGTTTCTTAAACAATTTTCTTTTTTTTTTTCTTGTTTTTTTGTTTTTTTGTTTTTCGTTAACGAAGAAATACAAAGGTGTGCCTTGAACGATAAGATTAAAGAAATCATTTATGTTCGTTGTATTCTCTTTACTTTGTGCAAAAATAATTCTAGTAACTTTTCTGCTTAATTATCTCAAAATATTGCTTCGTGCACAAGTTCCAATTCGCGAATTCATTTCTTGGTTACATAAACGTTCAGATAGGAAGCTACAGCTGATTTGTTAATGCACTGTATATGGTTAACTTAATCTCTTCATTATCCTTAATTTATTGCTCGTTTTAATCTTATCTCAGCAATTTAATTATCTACCGAGAATTCAAATATGTGCATTCCGCGCATTTCTTTGGCGCAGTAAGACGTCAGATGTCGCGTCGACTACATTCTTCATCGAATAACTGCCCGCCATATTTACCAATAACAGGAAGGGGAAAATTCTTTCGATAATCGATATTATTAATTATGATAAAAATTTTATTTTCTTAAATTCGGTGAAAAAAAAAAAATATATATATATGTGTGTTAGAATCCTAGGAACCGGTTATTTTCGAACGCCAAATTCGTACGTCCCTGGCCTCAATATTACAATCCCTTTTCATCCACCGCGCGTGTGCAGCAATTTCGCCAAGATTCGGCGTGGTTCGATCCGAAAATTCGATTAACAGGTGTTCATCTGAATCGAGAGGTTCCCGTAAGTTGCATAATACTTTCCAATCGAAAACCTTGACCACCTAGCCCGAGTACATCCACCCAAAACATAACAAATACAGGGTCGTGTGATTCCAAGTTACTTTTCGGAAAAAAAACTCCCAATTACGTAACACCTATCATACGCGAGTATGTACATGTTCAACCAGGTGTATCTCTCCACCGATCTACATACACAGTGACTCAAAAAATCGTTCCTACAATTTTCCCCATAAAATTCCCCACGACATTAATTTTCCTGGCAACGAAATTTAAATCACTTGACTAAAACCATCCCTATCAAAGAAATTAAAATCTGTTACATCGTCCTTCCCTTAATCTACATAGTGATTCAAAAAAATTCCCCCTTTAAAAATCCCTAAAATTCCCATTCTCTTTACGACCGATTAAAACGGACCCAATTTTCCACCAAAATAACGAATTAATTGAACATTTCTGTACAAAAACCGTACAAGTCAAGATTTGTAAATTCACAAAAAAATTGAACGGAAGGATCGGTAACCGACAAAAATATACAACACCGAAATAAATAATAATTTTTGCAAAAAGAAGACTTGCTCGGTTTTTGAACCGGTGTCCAATTAAAACCAACACTCAAGGCGTTTATTTTTCGCAACCCACTGTACCCGGCCATCGTGTCTGCCCGCAGCCCACCACGCATGCGCGGACGTCCCTCTAACCGCCGAACGAACAACCCGAACCTACACGACTGACCGAGCCGGAGGTGAAGAGAGAGGACCGACCGGTGAAACGATGCCGCAGGCACGCTGGTGGAACGCTGTTATCGCGAGCAGTCGGCCTAGGACGTGGGAACAACTGACTGCCTCCGCGGGGTCAGGGACGTCAGGAGGCAGAGCATCCGCACGCATGACGGCTGCTGAGGCGGTAGTCCAGCGGCCGGCTGCCGGCAGAACACTACGTCGCGGCATGGCGAGCGGTGCACCTGGAAGCAAGGTCCTCACCGAGGACAATGTCTTCACTAACCTTAGAAAAATGGAGTACGCGGTCCGCGGACCCCTCCTCCTGCGCGCCCTCGAGATCGAGAAGGAGCTACAGAAGGTAAGACTGGATAGTTGATCGGGTAGACGGGGCGACGCAGGGGAAAAAAAGTCAACGCACTCTTCCGGCGGACTGTTTCGAAGGTTTCCGTCGCGTCGGGGTTCGTGCACAGTCGAATATCGAACGAGAGCGTTCGAAATCGATTCGTGTTTTAAACCAGCGATTAAATGGAATTCGCGGGGTAACTGGGTTATGGGGCGCGGAGAACTCGTGGTTTCTTAGAGGGGTGGGGGCTGTGTTTATGGTTCGGTGAGGTAATTAGGTTATGTCGAGTTTTCGTGTGGCGCGTTTGGTAGCGATGTAAATATTGTTCGTGAGAAAAGTATGATTGTTTTTGGGTTCGTGAATTTTGGATGGGGTGGGGTGGAGGGTTTGTTTATGGTTTGATGTGGTTATTAGGTTATGTTGGGTTTTTAAATGCCGTGTTTGGTATAAATGGGAAAAATATGATTGTTTGAATTCGTGAAGCGTGGAAGGGATGGGGTGGAGATTTTATTTATGGTTTGATATGGTAATTAGGTTAGGTTGGATTTTTACATGGCGCGTTTGGGAAAAATATGATTGTTTGAATTCGTGAAGCTTGGAAGGGATGGGGTGGAGATTTTATTTTTTAAATGGCGCGTTTGGGAAAAATATGATTGAGTTCGTGAATCGTGGAAGGGATGGGGTGGAGGTTTTGTTTATGGTTCGATATGGTAATTAGGTTATGTCTAGTTGCTGTATTTTATGTATTAGGTTGTTCTAAAAGTTTCCTTCGTTGTCTGCACGCAACAGCTTCGTTTGACAGTATTTATATAAATACGCAGAATTATCTGTTAACCGAGAGATAGAAGAACGCAATAATATATCTTAGAACAAAAAATATTATGCATTTAGTACTTAGTAAAACTAAAGAAACTTTACGAACAATCCTTTATCCAGGATTAAACAATCTGATAATCATACTATTCTATCTACTAATTAGGTTATGTCGAGTCCCCGTGCTGCGTTCAACGCAGATGTAAATATCGAGGATGAAGGTTCGCGTTATCGCGAATTAGGTACTTCTCTAAAGAGGTTATGTTACCATTGCGAAATGTTAGCAACTGTTACGATACTTTGGAGTTCGCTATGTTCCGTCCACTTTGGTGATAACGATAACAGAAACGTTAGATGTTATCAGATAATCCGTG
>SMSQ01026195.1:23521-48409 GCA_019453375.1 Ctenoplectra terminalis
ACTGTGGAGGTTAGAACGGTGTCAAATTGAATTTCCACGATCGAAATTATAAAATCGAGAAGATTTTAGATATATTTTATCTCGGAAGATAATTCTAATAAACAATTGATACCTCGTATTTATATATTGCAGGAAATTGGGAATTAACCGATCAACACAATTTCTACTTTTAAATTCATTATCAATTGAATTTTAGCTTCCTGTTATAATTATATACAATTAAACACGACTTTTAATTTTTCAAATATGCCGCTTCCCGAAAATTTTTAGATATAACTCTCTGCGCTCCGTGCGATTCTTTATCGGCGAAGGAAAGAAGTTTTATTTTGAATGGAAAAAATTACTATTGTTTATGAAGGTACTTGTTTTTATGCATTTTACAAATATCCTTTTTTCTCTAGTAAAGGAAACAGAAATTTTTTATTTTGTAAATCATATCGTGGTGCGTAGAACGGTGTCAAATCGAATTTCCACGATCGAAATTATAAATTCGAGAAGATTTATTAACCCTTTGCGCTACATACGATTCTTTATCGCTGAAGAAAAGAAGTTTTATTTTGAATGTTTTTATGCATTTTACAAATATCCTTTTTTCTCTCGTAAAGGAAACAGAAATTTTTTATTTTGTAAATCATCGTGGTGCGATATCTTTGGAAATTGAGCGTAATCGTGTTGAAAACAGAATGTCTCCGTAGCGGAGCCGAAGGAGCGCTAAGGGTTAAAATTGCCACGAAATCCTGGTTTTTCGGAAAAGTTTGTTGTTGTAATATTTATTGATATATTATCCCTTAGCATTCCTTCTGTTTTCAACAGGATGACGCTCGATTTCCAAAGATATCGCACCATGATGATTTACAAATTTAAAAATTTACGTTTCGTTCGCCGAAGAGGATATTTATAAAATAAATAAAAACGAGTACATTCACAATAGTAATTTTTCCCGTTCAAAATAAAATTTCCTCTATTCAGTGATAAAGAATCTTATGAGACGCAGAGGGTTATATCTAAAAATTTTCGGGAAGCAGCATATTTGAAAAAGTTGTGTTTAATTATAATTGGAAGCTAAAATTCAATTAGTAATAAATTTAAAAGTGGAAATTGTGTTGATCAGTTAATTCCCAACTTGCTGCAATATATAAATACGAGATATCAATTGTTTATTAGAATTATCTTCTGAGATAAAATATATCCGCGGTGATCCGGTTGTTAAATAAAAAAGCGCGTGACAAACTGTAGAAAAAAAATTGACTAATAACTCTCAATACTAGTAATTTTCTCCAGATTTGAAGTTGTAAATTAAATCTCGTATTTTCGTAAATCCACATATTTTTGTGTTTTAAATCAAGCGAACAAAATAAATAAAAATGGTAAAAATGTATAACATCCTTTTTTTTCCACAACACTTCAAGTTTCTGTAACAGTCGCCTCAAACTTAAAAAAAGGTTAGGTTTGCAGAGGGTCAAAGAAAGACGTATCCGTTAAAAATTTTATCTGCAAAAATGGAACGTTTCCTGTCTAACAAACCAATAGTATAGATACAGGTAAATGGTGCAAGCTTGTAACGCATAAATGCATTTATAGAACCTAGTCCACGCTTATAATAAATATAGAAATAGCGTATAGTGTGCACGCACAGAATATAGTGCACGCTTAAAATGAGAACACAATTGACCACTTCACAACAATAATTCTTTCATCAATCGCGATAAATTATCTTCATCAACTGTCTCGTTGATCCACCGAGTAAACCAGATGCGAGTGTCAAGTGGACGCATCTAAATCTAACAACCAGCTTAATACATCGAGTACCTTAAATTATTTTACCGTTTATGGTCCCATTAAAAAAAAAAAAAATCTACTAAAAAATACGAGACGATTTTTTAAATTATTATTCAAGGAAAAAAATCAATTTTAAACGGTTCAGTAATGATAGAATAATTTACCGTGGTCGCGTCAGGCGGTTCAATCGACGTTTGGCAGTGCAATTCGATATCATAAGCTGCATAGAATGAGATAAAAAGTCTGCACGCTTGTAACGGCCTTCGTCTGGCCACCAGCGATCAAGTTACGCGTGAATAGTATCTGTTACACGAGCTTCGACGATGTTCGAAATATTGTTACGAGTAGCTGTCACGTTATTGTATTATTAAAAAAAAAAAAAAATCAGCAAAATAGATTAAATTTATATTTTTTTTTAATATTAAAAAAAAAAAAGAACACTGGAAGATATGAAATAAAAAATGATCGAAATTATAAATTTTAGTTGTGAATATTTCTTCTTTTTTCTTGTAGAAATTTTGTACATTTACATTTGGTACATTTTTGGAAATTTTTTTGTCACCTGTTAGAAGTGATTGCAATTTTTTTATACGCTTTTTATTGTAATTTGTTTGATAGAAAAAAAGTATATTTCAGTCGTTGGTAGCTCTAGTGTTAATGCAGGTATGAAAAGTCCGTATTTTGCGCGTTATTTACGCTCGAAAAAATTACGTGACTTTTTCAATAAACGATTACCAAGGCTTCAGTTCGTCAGACGATGCAAAATTGCTCTGAGTCACGAAGAGGGAGTAGTGCCAACGATGCTCGTTAATGTACGGAATGCACGTCACACTTTCGTCTACAAGCGCAAACTAAACAATTCCCTGATTCCCCTAGTGGCATTAACATAGCACAAAAATCGATTCATTCGTTAAATAAAACCCTACACATAAAATTATACAATTTTTGGTCAAAGTAAAAAAAAAAAAAAAAATTCCCAACGTAGGGAAGAATTAAAAAAAAAAATTTTATTTATAAATTGTTATAAAAGCGTAAGTCCAATTATGATTTCAAAATGACTTGGATGTCCTTGATTTTCGATCACAATTAATAAAAAAGTCTGGTTACTTCTGATGTAGTTTAAATATTAATTAATAATAATTCATGGCCAATCCTTATCAAAGTCTAACACTTCATCACTTATCACGTATCACTTTTTACGCATCACTTAGGTGCTTGTTATTCTCAACAGTGTGTGCCATGAATCACCTTATACGTATTGCGTAATCGCCTGATCAAGCCGAGTTACTAAAAGTTGGGCAACGGATAAAAATTGTTAGGAAAAACACTATGAAATGAGAAATTAAAAATATCGTTCGATCGTGAACCAATAAAAACAGGAAGTTCCTTAGAAAACCCGATACTTGCGCCAATAATAACCTCTAACCTTGCTTTGTCACGAGTACTGGATACAGCATCCAATAATAATAAAAGAATATAATAAACTCGCACCGATTACGTAAAAATTATTATTATACACCTTCCCGGAAAATCTATAATAAAATAAAAAATACTTCCGCACGTTTTAAGATACGTACAAAAATAAATAATTTCCTTTAACTAAAAATTAGAATAACATACTTATTTAAAAGCTACGAATATAATAAGAGATTAACGAAAATGTTAAGTAAAAAATTGTTCAGTAAAAATTATATTTATCGTAAAGACAGGAACTCAATGGGAGGTAAAAAAAATTTCAAAAATAGGTTAAGGAATATCAAGAATGGCGACTCATTGAATTGATGAAAATCTACCATTTTGTTGCAGGGTGCCAAGAAACCCTTCAAAGAGGTGATAAAGGCAAATGTTGGGGACGCCCATGCCATGGGCCAGCAGCCCATAACCTTCCTGAGGCAAGTGTTGACCCTGACCGTGTCACCGAACCTTCTCGACGACCCTAGCTATCCCGCGGATGTCAAGGACCGAGCCAAGGCCATCCTGTGCCAGTGCAAAGGAGGCAGCGTTGGGTCGTACTCAGAGTCAGCGGGAATCGAGATCATCCGGAAGCACGTGGCCCAGTACATTCAGGATCGTGATGGGATCCCCTCTGACTACCATAACATCATCCTCTCGAACGGTGCCTCGGATGGAATCAAAGTGTGCAGATTATTTCTCTTATACTGTGTTCCTAACACTTTGCCTAATACTTGTGACTCAACCCAGGGCCAGATTAAGATTTCTTGAGGCCTGGAGGGGTCTGTAGCCTGGAAGCCTGAAACTTAGAGCCTAGAAGACTAGAAATCTAAATCGTGGAGCCTAACAGCCCAAAACTTAGAGCCTGAAAGCCTAAAAGCATAAGACCTAGAGTCTAAAAGCCTAAAAATCTAAAATGTGGAGCCTAAAAGCCTAAAAGTCTAAAACTTAGAGCCTAAAAGCCTAAAACCTAGAGTTTAAAAGCCTAAAAATTTAAAACGTAGAACCTAAAAGCCTAAAAGTCTAAAACCTAGAGCCTAAAAGCCTAAAAATCTAAAACCTAGAGCCTGAAAGCCTCCAAACGGGACCAGAAGCAATGAAACAGCTTTGAAAGGACCTCCAAAAGCACGAATCCCAGAGCTACAGCGCCATCTAGCTTCAGCACCTTAATCTGGGCCTGGCTGAGCCTACTGCATACTCCCAACGAACTTATTCGGGCACAGATACATCGCTACTATGCTTAAGAGAGTGCATTCATGTTGCAGTCCTTCCTGAAGCTGTTCAACGAGAAACTAGACGGAAAGCCATCCGGTGTGATGATCCCAATTCCACAGTACCCTCTGTACTCCGCAACCCTAGCCGAATTTGGCCTGGCCCAAATAGGTTACTACCTGAACGAGGACAACAAGTGGGCGCTGGACATTTCTGAGCTGGACAGAGCCTTAAACGAGTCGAGGAGAAACTGCAATCCTCGTGTCCTGGTCGTGATAAATCCTGGCAACCCGACCGGACAGGTCCTCACGCGTGCCAATATCGAGGACATCATCCGGTTCGGTTACAAGAACCGTTTGTTCCTATTGGCCGACGAGGTTTACCAGGACAACGTGTACGACAAGGACAGTGCCTTCCACTCGTTCAAAAAGGTGATGATGGAGATGGGAGAGCCTTATTGCAAAATGGAGCTGGCTTCCTTCATGTCTGTGTCTAAAGGTAGGCTTGCCTCGGTTTCTTGTCATTCTCTGCAAAGATAGATAACAATTCGATCTCATCGATCAGGTTACATGGGAGAGTGTGGAATCCGCGGCGGGTACGGGGAAATCATCAACATGGATCCCAAGGTTATGGCAATTCTGTTAAAGTCCATCTCAGCAATGCTGTGCCCCACTGTTCTTGGTCAGGTAGTGATGGACGTCGTGGTGAACCCACCGAAACCACACGAACCATCCTACGAATTGTTCAAAGAGGAAAAGGAACACACTTTGCGTTCCTTGGCCGAGAGGTCCAAGCTGGTGGTCGATACACTGAACAGCATTCCAGGTTTCAAGGTACCCTGCAGAAATTAGTTATGAGAACCTCGGTGAAAATGGCGTGGAATTGTGTTTGCGATAGAGACTCTGAACAAAAAAAAGAAACCAGCCTCCTTAAGACGCTCTAAGATTTTAATTTTTAATTTTTTATCGTAGGTTAATCCAGCCATGGGTGCGATGTACGTGTTCCCTCGAATCGATCTCCCGAAGAAAGCCATAGAGGCTGCCGAGAAGGAGGGCCAACAGCCTGACGTCTTCTACGCCTTCAAACTCTTAGAGTCCACAGGAATATGTGTAATACCTGGCTCAGGTTTCGGACAACGACCAGCAACTTATCACTTTAGGACAACAATTTTACCCCAGAAAGAGAAGATAAAGCAAATGCTCGGTAGTCTAAAGCAATTCCATCTTAAGTTCCTCGAAGAGTACAAATAATTATAAGATGGAGATCTTCATGCATTTTACTTGGTCCTCGAAGTGCCAGGGTTACGATAATCAAAATTATCCTGAATTTGTTCGAAACGATTACCAGATCGCCATCCTGCATTTTGTGACGAGAATATCTATGGGGGATCATTTTAGGTTATGTTGGATCAGTTGTCGATCTGGCATGGAGAGGAGCCAAGAGTATACTTGAACGCATTATCTACACGAATGGAATTCACGATTCATCGAATATCTGTAAATAGTATGGATTTATGGTTACGTTTAAGAGATCGTATCGCGTTACGAATCGTCGAGCTTTTTTTTTTTTTTTGGAATTGGAAGAATGCATGGTGGGTGTTTGTGAGCGTGTATCATACTGATTCGCGGATAATGTTTTTATAATACTCGCAACGATATTATCAGGCATACTTGTAATCGCGAATTTTACAAATGTTTTGTGTTACGAGGATTTTATTTTTAGTATTCTGTGAGACTCACCCACCAGGAAAGGTTTATGTGTTCACATTTGTCCAAGATCCTCGATGTTAATAAAATACTGCATCCACTAATTAAACACTGGCCCAAAAGCATACACACAACGACCATATTTACTTGCAACGTGAGAGAAAAACCTAACATTAATTAAAAATAGAGATAAATCTGAATGAGCGTGGAGTAATTTATTCTTAAAAATTTTATTGGTGCAATAAACATGTTATAAGAGGGGCATCAGGCCCCGTGCGTAATAAATTAGTATACATGATTTATGGCAGCTAAGGTCACATCGAAGATCTTGATCGAATGAAGAATTATTAATATTCGAAACGAGACTAGAACTATTAAATGTTTACTTAAATACGATCCTACACGACAATATCTTATAACTGTTTGTATGCCCTTTTGGCTGTAGTTCCGAAAGGTCCCGGTCGTCGTTCGAGACGAAATTTAAAGGCGAGGAGCCAGAGAGTGAGTGGAGGTGAAACGTAAACTTTCAGCTTCAATATCTCGGAAACTACCGATTTGATGGAGCTAAAATTTTATATTTGAGGTCCGATACCTCTCCTCTCCCACTCCTCTAAATTTCACGCCGATCGGTCACCGGGGCCTTTCGGAACTTTATCCGCCCTTTTTTAAAAAGTGCGTCCATCGTTAACAACCCCCGTCTCGAAACTTTACTGTAACCCAAGAGAGACCAACAGTGAGATTTATCAAGAAGCAATTTTCCGATAAAATACCAGCCAGAAAATAAAGCTACCATTGTACTCTGCACACAGCAATCGACTGGTCGTTATTAAAAAATATTTTATTCAGAGCTTTTTGCCGTTAACAAAAATTCTCTGTAGAGTTATGTGTTAGGCAGCTAGAACTTAAAATTTATCTCAGCTTTATAAATCACTGGCGAGCCTCTCAATCTCTTCCGCGAAGAACCTCATGTCAGCCTCTGTCAGTCCAGAATTCTGCAGAACGAACCTGAAGAAGTTGGGCTGGTCGCGTAGAGGCTGGTACGTGATCAACATCGATCCCTTCTTTACCATTCGCTCCTTCACAGCCGGCCCAATTTTATGGAGGGCCTTCGACAGCTCTTCGCCCTGCAGATGGCGCTTCGAGGACGGTACGTACCAGAAGCAGACATTCGTGCACTCGGGTTCAAGCATCAACTTGAAGCCCTCTCTATGCCTTATGTAATCGGTGAAGTATCGTGCCAATTCAAACACACGGTCCACGTGCTTCTCCAAGCCTCGAGTGCCCTTCGCCTTCCACATGAACCAGAATTTCAATACGTCTGCCCTACGACCACATTGGATGTGCTTGTCTCCGCTGTCGAAGGAAGTGTCATAGAATTTGTCTGGCTGGAAGAGGTAGCTGGCCTTGGAGCCATGCGCAGCCTGCAGGAGGCCCTCATGGCGCAGTAACAGTGTTGAACATTGTTGCGGAGCAGCTAACAACTTGTGTGGATTCCAAGTGACGGAGTCTGCCAGCTCGACACCATCCAAAAGGTGTCTGTGCTTCTTGGACATCAAAGCTCCTCCTCCCCAGGCTGCGTCCACATGGAACCATAGGTTATGTTTCCTGCAGATGGCTGCAATGTCTCTCAGAGGGTCGTAAGCACCCAGGACAGTGGTTCCTGCGGTGGCAGAGACCATCAGGGGTGTCGCGCCTTCATCGATGGCCCTTTTAATCTGTTTCTCTAAGTCTACTGCGTACATCTTTCCTCGAGTGTCAGTTTTCACCTCGTAGACATTGCTCGTGCCTATTCCTAGGAACGCACCGAGTTTCTTCACAGAGTAGTGAGCATCCTGGGATGTGAAGACTATAAATCTACCTCCGCTGGACAAACCAAGCTCCTTCAACTGAGGAAACCTGTAGAGAATGACGCGTGGCAGCTTCAAGTTTGATAAATGAATCGAGGAAGGGAGTGAGATGTACCTGTAATGGCGTGCCAAGTTAATTGCGTATCCATTAGCAATGGAACCACCTGGACAGAACATTCCTTCACCCCTGCCATCCTTCCAGCCAACTATTCTCCTCATTTCACATAGTATCTCCTCCTCCATCAATGAGAACACTGGAGAGACCTCGTAAGTGTAGACCGAAGGATTCAGAGCATCCGTCAGCCACTGTCCAAGAAGACCATAAGGATCCACGCTGGAGTATAGTTGGTTCACGAACCGTGGATGACCTGTTTTCACACTGTACTTGATCACGTTGCGGGCGAGGGAGAAGAGCTCGTCGTGAGAGGAGCCATGGTCGGAGAGCTTCAGGTCGATGGCTGATTGGAGCGCAGCTGGCTCCATCCACTCCACCACTCTGCTTTTTCTAGATGTCCCCTGCAAGGTAATTTTATTCCATTACGTCAAGTAACGAACTTGACTGATGACACAGTATCGTGTCCTTTCACAACTTAAATCTGGTTCACGTAGTAATTGAAATACTGTTTCTTTTTTTT
Organism: Ctenoplectra terminalis; assembly: GCA_019453375.1. Classification (NCBI taxonomy): domain Eukaryota; kingdom Metazoa; phylum Arthropoda; class Insecta; order Hymenoptera; family Apidae; genus Ctenoplectra; species Ctenoplectra terminalis. The sequence goes on from SMSQ01026195.1 coordinate 32,153, forward strand.
TAGTAAGTCTCAAGGAATACCCTTTCTAAATTCTTTTCTGATATCAGAATTTATGTAACGAATCATTAATTATTTAGAGGAAAAGGAGTAGCTTTTCTGGAAATCCCTGTTAACGTTCAATGATTCCTAACTTTTCATTAAACCTAATCACATATCACGCTGTGAAATTTCTTGCATTGCAAATGAGGAATCTAAAGAACTTTTATCTTAGAATATTTTCTGTGAATAAGAATATCCTGATTGACTAGCAGTAAATATATTCGTTTCCTGTTTATGGGGAATCCCCCATGATTGGGAATCCATGTTCTACAGTCATCGCTGTTCACAAAAACTTAATTGAACTTAGTTCTTTAACGTCAGAGCTACCGGTTCATATTGTCTCACATAAATTCTTGAAATTCCTTGAAATTGTTCACAATCATCTGTTCATAATATGAATACAGGTTTGTCTCCTTTGCTTCACACATTTTTTCAACTACCTACAATTATAGTTTCTCGGATACAAATAGGCATGCCTTAGTTATTGGTATTTTTAGTGTTAAAAAAAAATGTTTCAATGAATATTTAAGTACTCTTCGGAGCTAACTAGATCACAGCAAGCGTTCCATAATTATCCATCCTGGTACCATGTAAGTCACAAGCAAACAGTTAAGCCTCCAACACTTTCTGTGACTAGAATCATAATATTCTTTACCTCAAAGAATACCAGCTTAGAAATTTCCATGAATTAGCATGGGAATTAGCTTTCCTTTTTCCGTTACGTTTTTTCCCTGCATTCTGGACAAGTATCATTTACCTTGTAACTAGACCAACGTGAATCCGATTGCGGCGTAATTCCCTGTCCATGAATTATCAGAACCGATCATTAACGAGCGTAAAGAAAAAAAAAAACTCGCATAACCAATGTTTGAGTCACGTTCAACTACAAGGAAAGGGAAAATCACTTTTTCTGACAAATTAACGAAGACCGTTGCGCACGGATAGACCTAGGCACCTAGGTCAGGTTTAATTGGGCAGAATAATTGCATCGGACTGGGATCTGAGTTAATCTAAAAGAAATATTTAATCATTTCGATCAAAACAGTGACTAGTGGTACATGTTTGTTTTAGTAATTGCTGCATGAATTACGTGACCGTGTTTAACGTTTAAAATCAAGGAATGTCGGAAGAAAAAAAGTGTAATCGATCGGGAGTAATAAGGAAAATGGAAAAAAATGGAGGGAAAAAAATATGTTTCCTGGTAATATTGTACTTGAAGCGTACGGATAATTGAATATCTCAAAGTGAATGGCTTTGAGGTAAAAATAAGTGATTGGGAACGCTCGTGTGTAATAATGTGTGACGTAAATGCACCATGAACCACGTTTCTTTTCTTTTTTTTTCTTTTGTTGGTCTCGTTGCGAAATCCGGCGAAACTACAAATTACCATTGATTATAAAACAATTGAAAAAAAAAAAACTAATATTATTCAGGAGATTCCGAGGGTTGATTTCCTATGCACAATATTTTAACGATGCTTGGAAAAATTATTGACTATTAAAGTCCTAACATTAAAATAGTAAAAGAACGAATAATAATAATAATAATAATGGAGGTTCGTCTCATCCATCTCATACTTTGAAAAAATAGGAGAAAAAATAAAATGATAGTAATGGTAATAAAGAAAATAATCAAAATTGCCGACTATTAAAATCCTAACGCCAAGATACAAAAATAATAAATAATAATAATAATGAGAAATCGCCTAATACCCGGAAAAAAACGTGAGCAAAAAAAAAATAATAATATAATAAAAATGGCTGACCAATAAAATTCTAACATCAAAATACTAAAATAATAAATAATAATAATAACGAGGAATCGTCTAATACCCGGAAAAAACGTGAGAAAGAAATAAAAAATAATATAATAAAAATGGTTGACTATTAAAATCCTAATATCAAAATACTAAAATAATAAATAATAATAATAATAATGAGAAAACCCCTAGTACCAGGAAAAAACGTGAGAAAGAAATAAAAAATAATATAATAAAAATGATTGACCATTAAAATCCTAATATCAAAATACTAAACTAATGAATATTAATAATAATGAAGCCTAATACTCAGAAAAAACGTGAGAAAAAAAATAAAATAATAATAAAAATAGCTGACCAATAAAATCCTAACATCAAAATACTAAACCAACGAATATTAATAAACAATCAGATCCAATACCCGGAAAAAACGTGAGAAAAAAAAATAAATAAAAATGGCTGCATTCAGAATCCAAGTTCTAATTGCCAGCAACAAACTCTTACCTCGAAAACTGCAGCCTCGAGAAGCATGTCGGCGAAACTTTTCATAAATTTTTCATGGACCTCCCTCACCGGAAGACTCTTGTAACAACAATCATCCTTCGAGTTCTCGTTGACGATTGATCCTGAACAACCCTTTCGACACTCGTCCTCGTCATCGTCGGACGACACACGGCCATGATTGTTCCGCAAACCGTCGACACTGATCTTCCCTAGGAAATTGCCCGATGTCTGAGCCGGCGACACGCTCAAAGTTTCCTCGTTGGCGGGCATGGTTGCGCATCGAGGTTTTCCTCGATCTGTTCCCGTGGTGCTCCAACAGTTTCCTTTATAGTAATGTCCACGGACCAAGGACAAGATCGTTGCGTGTTAACTACCTTCGGACACATTTGTTTCACTGAGATTCGCGCGACTGGTTCTCCTTTCCTTCCTCTTTTTCTAACGGATATCGCTTCAGGGCCTTGATTAATTGGGAAACTTGTACTGTGTTCGTAGTTTATGGTGATTTTTAGTTGGAACACTCATTGTATATTTTTTTGTTTCGCAGGAAGTTTTTTTTTATAGGATTTTAATTAATTGAACGTAGAAAAAAATATTGTGTTGTGTTACACGGTTTTGATTTAGGGCTTCGAAAAATATTTTTCTATTCCTTTATAGAATTTTAATTTGGTGTTTTGGGAAGAAAAATTCGGTTCTGATTTTAGACGACTTTTATTTAAGAGGCTGTAGAAAAAGAAATTGAGTTTTCTTTTTACATGGCTTTGATTTAAGGTTTCGAAAAATATTTTTCTATTCCTTTATAGAATTTTAATTTGGTGTTCTGAGAAGAAAAATTCGGTTCTGATTTTATACGGCTTTAATTTAAGAGGCTGTAGAAAAAAAAATTGAGTTTTCTTTTTACACGGTTTTGATTTAAAGCTTTGAAAAATATATTTCTTATCCTTTCACAGGATTTTAATTTAGTGTTTTGAGAAGAAAAATTGGGTTCTGATTTTACACGATTTTAATTTAGGAGGTTGCAGAAAAAAAATTTGGTTCCTTTCGTTTGATGTATTCTTGTAAAAAAATTCTATTTCCTTTTTTTACATGATCTTTATTTAACGCTCTAAAAATAATTCGGTTCTCCTTTTACACGATTTAACACGTTTCTAAAGAAGAAAAATTCCATTCTCTTTTTGCACGATTTTAATCAAACACGTTCCACGAAAAATAATTTTATTCTTTTCCTACACGATTTTGATGTAACGTTCTAGAAAAGAAAAGTTTCATTCCCTTTCTACGAGATTGTAAAGAGTCAAAAGAAGAAATTTTAATTTCAATTGTATTTGAATTCTAAGGATAAAACTTAATTTTTGCGACTGAAGAGCTTGATTCTGTTTGAATTTAATTGTTTAGGTGTGATGAAGTTTTCTCAAGTGTTGATCATTGTTTAATAACAACACACTCATGTTGAAAATTGCAGGTAAGTTAATTCTTTAGGAGCTCACTCAATTCATAGAAAATTTATAACATAAATGTAGGAATTAAACATGTAAAATCAATTATGTGATGCTACATTTGCACAAAATTTATGTAATAATTGTTAAATCGTACTTTTCTTCTATTCCAATGCGTAAAGGTACGTGAATGATACCAAAAAGGAATATTATAATTTTGTAGAATTTAATAATTATTTTCCAAGTATTTTTTTTAATAATTAACTAACTAGCGAGAAGAATCAGACCGGTATCCAGCAAAAATTTTCTAAGTCTCCGAATAATTCGTAAATAATTAAAAAATAAAATAATTCTAACTATCGAGGAAAAGAAAAATTTTTATAACACGAAAAATTATGAGCATTTTTATTTAAAAGCGCATTAATAAAAACCCATCACATTACACAATTTTATTTTTGTATCACATACTATCATACGAAAGTTTAATGTCTTCTGTGACCCATAAGTGAATGACGTTCAATCTTTCCTAGAAACTTTGACGCACTGGAAATGTTATGAGGAAAGAAAAGCAGACAAAGATTATTTGAAATCAGCTGCAAAAAATTGCTCAATATTAATCAATAAAAACTACCAAAATATATATCGAGTCACTGGGAAAATACTGTCGAAATTACTCAAATAATTGAAAATAATTCGAAAGAACGATAATGTGGAATATTATAATGTTATTTCACCTGTCTCGAACGATATAGACACGCAGATGACATAGTGATCGATAACGATCATGCAGACGCTAATAACGCAAAGGAAAAAAAAAAAAAAAAATACACTCGGAGCATATATCCATAAATGAATATGCATAGTCGGTGATTGCAAAAGTTCGAACGTATCATTCACGTATCGCGTGTACGGTGTCACGTTATCGTTAGGATGAGACTTTCTTGTGTTACAATTATCAATTAGTACAAAGCATTCAGCAGGAACCGTCCGAGAAATAAAATAATTTCGCCTTTGTATTACTGAATAAGTTAAGACGATTAAAAAAAATTTGGACCTATATTTTTATGTGTTCGGCATTATTAAAAAAATTGTATTAAAGCCAGGACACCCAGCTATCGAATAAAATTAGTTTCGTTAAGATTGAGTCAATGGTTCGTTAGTTATAAGCAATAGAAGTTTAAATTGTTTGTAACAAATTAATTCGACAGAATATCTTAACCAAACTAGTCTGAGATAATAGCTGAGAGTCTAAGCTTTAATTTGAGCCCTCATTCGTTGGAAAATTCCGTCTAGAAGCCGAGATATTGAAAAAAAATGAAAAAGACGAAAATAATGCAAGAACCATCACCTTCGATAAGTTCAGCTCGACGAGTGGAGCACGACTGAATGCAATACGCAGGTGGCGGTGCAAGTTGTGACAATTTAAACGACTGCACACCAACTTACCAACCGTAGAAGTAATTATCAACTGTGTTCTAAATTACCGATTACCAAATAAGCAACTCATTGTTCTCTAAGTTACCGGCCGCGAGTAAAATTGCGCTCGCGAGAGTTACCGGCCTGATTACCGACTGCTGGTAACATACCGGCCGATGGTAACACACCGACTGATGGTCAATTACCAACCATCGGTCAATTGCCGTTGGTCGATCAGTTACCATCAGTCGATGCATTTATATTGCTTTTTGCGAGCTAACAGCTTATGGTACAATTACCTAGCTTGGTTACTTACCAGCAGCTGCCTCGATTATCGACTGCAAGTTAATTATCAGCCACAGCTATAGTTATCGACTGTTGCATAAGTTACCGACTACTCGCTTAATTACCGACAGCAGGCTAAACTTCGACCACTTATCCCAATTATCGACTGCAAGTAAAATTACCAACTATTGCATCAACCACCTACTTCAAGTTAAGTTACCGACCATTCTATCAATTATCGACCTCAGGTTAAATTACCGACCACAGAGTTCATTACCAACAGTCGCTACTATTATCGACTGCAGATTAAGATACCATTATGCCAGTTATCGACTGCAAGTTCTTTGCAATCTTCTCTTTAATTATCGGCTGCAAATGAAATTACCAACTGTTGCGTCCATTATCAACCGTAGAGAAAATTACGAAAACTTCCCTGAATTACCAATTGCGAAATTAATTTTACAGCTGCACCATGAACGAGTAACTCACATATGGTACGGAATTAGGAGCTGGTTGGAATTGTTNCGACCATTCTATCAATTATCGACCTCAGGTTAAATTACCGACCACAGATTTCATTACCAACAGTTGCTACTATTATCGACTGCAGATTAAGATACCATTATCCCAGTTATCGACTGCAAGTTCTTTGCAATCTTCTCTTCAATTATCGGCTGCAAATGAAATTACCAACTGTTGCGTCCATTATCAACCGTAGAGAAAATTACGAAAACTTCCCTGAATTACCAATTGCGAAATTAATTTTACAGCTGCACCATGAACGAGTAACTCACATATGGTACGGAATTAGGAGCTGGTTGGAATTGTTACAAACACTCTGTACTGTAATGCGAGTATTTATGTTACTAAATAGATTGCAACAGGTCATAGAACAAAATGGTACATATATCACTAATTAAGTAAGTCTAATATTCAAATAACAAAACTTTATACTTTTGTGAATAAATGCGAACGAACTTTTTACTCAACCTAATAGCATCGGACACAAAAATTGCATGATTGGTGCCATTATACCTAGTATGTAACACAGACTGAGAATAAGAATAAAATAGAACACAGAAAGATTTCAATGGCAATTAAAAGGAAATATTTTAGATTTATCCATTATTAACTAAGTGTATTAACTCGACGTATTCATAATTCTATTATCAGTAACAATAATCTACAGAGTCTCGCAAAGTTATACTCAAATTAACAAAATATAAAATTAAATGGATTGAGCGAGTTTCAATCAGACAGAGAATGAAATGAATTTTTTTTATCACAACTCCTACACAACTCGATAATTTTTTAATTCTACTTCCCTCGTAAAAGTAATTGTTAACCATTCCAGAGAATATAAACTGAAATTGATTTCGCGTTATCGGATCTATTGAGCTGGACACAAAGGGTCGTTTCTAACTGCTTTCGAGGAACGAATTAAAAAAGAAACTTTAACCTTCATTTTCTTTCTGTTACGAGCAATACGTAACTAATAATTTTTAATTCATAACAAATTGTAAATCGCACTTTTCAATTTATTCGCTCTATCATTATACTGAACAATGCAATTACTTTTTTACAATCTAGGACCTAAACTTCACTTTCAAAATTTTGTACAATCTCATTTTTTATTTTTACATTGTTTCCGTTCAAAGTATATTTTACAATATTTCTCTCTAATATTAAATAATNTACAAACACTCTGTACTGTAATGCGAGTATTTATGTTACTAAATAGATGGCAACAGGTCATAGAACAAAATGGTACATATATCACTAATTAAGTAAGTCTAATATTTAAATAACAAAACTTTATATTTTTGTGAATAAATGCGAACGAACTGTTTACTCAACCTAATATCATCGGACACAAAAATTGCATGATTGGTGCGATTATACCTAGTATGTAACACAGACTGAGAATAAGAATAAAATAGAACACAGAAAGATTTCAATATTTGTGTTGCGAAAATTATAATTAAATGGCAATTAAAAGGAAATATTTTAGATTTATCCATTATTAACTAAGTGTATTAATTCGACGTATTCATAATTCTATTATCAGTAACAATAATCTACAGAGTCTCGCAAAGTTATACTTAAATTAACAAAATATAAAATTAAATGAATTGAGCGAGTTTCAATCAGACAGAGAATGAAATGAATTTTTTTTATCACAACTCCTACACAACTCGATAATTTTTTAATTCTACTTCCCTCGTAAAAGTAATTGTTAACCATTCCAGAGAATGTAAACTGAAATTGATTTCGCGTTATCGGATCTATCGAGCTGGACACAAAGGATCGTTTCTAACTGCTTTCGAGGAACGAATTANCATAATTACTTTTAATTAACACTGACAAAATAAAGAAAATAGTCTACCCACAAAAACCTAGAACACCATGCATTAATACAAAATATTAGAAGCGTTAATAACAACTAAAAATTGAATAGAAGTTTTAATAAAAAATGTATGCACTACCAACCCCTAAAACCTCAACAATAATCGATAATTTCAATTAAAATTAGGTTGAACCAATCTTGCGCAACATGGTTTTCCCAAAAAAAATTTTGGCCAACGAAGAGGAGTAGGAGGATGGAGTCTGAGGAGGAAATCGCAGGTGGACAAGCGTGGTGGTCGAGCGAAGATGATAAAAGCTCGCGAGGAAGAGGAGGCAGGTAGTTTTGGTTTTGGGATCGGGACAGCACGAGCTCGAGATGACCTCGACGACGATCGTTCGTCTGCTGATTACCTGCTGCATCCTCGGCCTCGCGAGCTGTGAGTACAAGAGATGATCGTATCTTCGAGAAAGTGAACCGTTCATTTTTGCAAACGCATCAGTGATATTTCTTGTGCATAATTATTCATGGTTCTTGAAGAGTTGTGTTCCTGTGAATATAATTTTAGAATAATTATTAACATTACTGGTATCACTAATAGTATTTTATTAGGTGAGTGCAAGAGTCAATTAATAACAGAAAAAAAATTTAGACACGCTTTAAAAATTACTAAAATAATTATAAATTATATTCTATAGATTTATTTAATAATTATAGTAGAAAATAAAGCTTATAATACTGTTATTGATAAAATATAGAATTTTTGCACCNAAAAAAGAAACTTTAACCTTCATTTTCTTTCTGTTACGAGCAATACGTAACTAATAATTTTTAATTCATAACAAATTGTAAATCGCACTTTTCAATTTATTCGCTCTATCATTATACTGAACAATGCAATTACTTTTTTACAATCTAGGACCTAAACTTCACTTTCAAAATTTTGTACAATCTCATTTTTTATTTTTACATTGTTTCCGTTCAAAGTATATTTTACAATATTTCTCTCTAATATTAAATAAGAAGTTAATAGATTATTACAAATTAAGGAAAAATGAGGACACAGAAAATTTGATTTCTCACATTCTTTTTAAATACGGTGTAAAGATATACGCAAATCCATGAATTTAAATTCCAACAAACTTACTAATCTATTGTAAATATAATTAACATATTTAAATCAAGGAAATATTAATATATATAACAATATTTGTCTGTATTAAGAAACATTCATGATGGACAGTTGAAAATCATTTTAAAACTTGAGAGTACTAAACATATTTCATCTAATGTTACAAAAATTATAAGAAACTGAAGAGTTACATATTCTTGAATAAGAAAATAAATTACATTAATAGATTGAAAGAAATTCCATTAATTTAATGCACTAAATATTATTGGCAAAGGAATTTTTAATATTTCATCTTGTTCATCTTTATTGACAGGATAGTAATCGATGATATAACGGAATTTCTTCGTGGAAACACAGAAGGAGGAGCAATATGTACAGAAGAAATGGAGGATAAACGAAGAATTTGCGCAACGTTGAACGATGTCCAGAAGTTCCGCGATTAGAGGTGCCTCAGGCGTTCATTCAGCAGATCCTTGACATTTTCTTCGTTTCTTTCTGCGTGTCGCTCGTCCACGGACCTTTTCTCCGAGACAATCTGAAAAAGAATGATCTTTAGAAGGTTTGTTAAGGTAAATAAAGTGAAGTTGGGGAGGAATTAAGGCGGCCATTTTGGAGAACCACTGTTTAAGTGACCAACAGGATTATTGTTAATGGATGTTACATTACTATTGGTATAATTTCTATTACCTTTCATGGTAGCTGTAATAATAACATAATGATACCAATATAAATTCCTGAAGCATTATAATTTAATTTAATTATAAAGAATACAAGTTAGGTACTTCAACGCTTAGTATTCCTACTATTACCATTATTTTTACATCTGCCTTCAATCTCATCACTCCTATAATTACTATAATAACAACAACACAAAAACAAACAGAATAAAAATACATAATTACTTTTAATTAACACTGACAAAATAAAGAAAATAGTCTACCCACAAAAACCTAGAACACCATGCATTAATACAAAATATTAGAAGCGTTAATAACAACTAAAAATTGAATAGAAGTTTTAATAAAAAATGTATGCACTACCAACCCCTAAAACCTCAACAATAATCGATAATTTCAATTAAAATTAGGTTGAACCAATCTTGCGCAACATGGTTTTCCCAAAAAAAATTTTGGCCAACGAAGAGGAGTAGGAGGATGGAGTCTGAGGAGGAAATCGCAGGTGGACAAGCGTGGTGGTCGAGCGAAGATGATAAAAGCTCGCGAGGAAGAGGAGGCAGGTAGTTTTGGTTTTGGGATCGGGACAGCACGAGCTCGAGATGACCTCGACGACGATCGTTCGTCTGCTGATTACCTGCTGCATCCTCGGCCTCGCGAGCTGTGAGTACAAGAGATGATCGTATCTTCGAGAAAGTGAACCGTTCATTTTTGCAAACGCATCAGTGATATTTCTTGTGCATAATTATTCATGGTTCTTGAAGAGTTGTGTTCCTGTGAATATAATTTTAGAATAATTATTAACATTACTGGTATCACTAATAGTATTTTATTAGGTGAGTGCAAGAGTCAATTAATAACAGAAAAAAAATTTAGACACGCTTTAAAAATTACTAAAATAATTATAAATTATATTCTATAGATTTATTTAATAATTATAGTAGAAAATAAAGCTTATAATACTGTTATTGATAAAATATAGAATTTTTGCACCCATTTAATATTGCAATATTGATATTAATGGTAATAGAATGGAATTTTATAAATTTCTTGCAATAAAAATTAATTAGAGAAAATAAAAAAATTCAGACACGCTTTAAAAATCACTATAATAATTATAAATTATATTCTATAGATTTATTTAATAATTATAGTAGAAAATAAAGCTTATAATACTGTTATTGATAAAATATAGAATTTTTGCACCCTTTTAATATTGCAATATTGATATTAATGGTAATAGAATGGAATTTTATAAATTTCTTGCAATAAAAATTAATTAGAGAAAATTAAAAAATTCAGACAGGCTTTAAAAATCACTATAATAATTATAAATTATATCCTACAGACTTATTTAATAATTATAGTAGAAAATAAAGCTTATAATACTGTCATTGATAAAATATAGAATTTTTGCCCCCATTTAATATTGCAATATTGATATTAATGGTAATAGAATGGAATTTTATAAATTTCTTGCAATAAAAATTAATTAGAGAAAATAAAAAAATTCAGACAGGCTTTAAAAATCACTATAATAATTATAAATTATATCCTACAGACTTATTTAATAATCATAGTAGAAAATAAAGCTTATAATACTGTCATTGATAAAATATAGAATTTTTGCACCCATTTAATATTACAGTATTGATATTAATTCTAATAGAAATAGTGATGCAATGGAATTCTATAAATTCCTTGCAATAAATTAGTTTTTCAACTAATGAAATAATATTAATATTTTTGAGCACTTCTCTAAAAATATTTCTTGAATAATAATATCTAGAATTAATAAATTTTAATACTCGTACCAAGATTCCAAGATTGCTTCATTTATTAGCTTCTGAATGTATCCAAAACATATTCCACAGCTTCTCTTCTTACCAAACACCATCACCTTGAAGAAACACAGATAGAAAGAAATATTTCAATGATTTTATCTTGTTTGCTAATGCAAATTGTGATAAAACATCTCACCGTCAATATGCAAAATTATCCAACCGACGAAAATAGTATTGTCTGTTAAAATTCATCGATCGTAGCGTTAAAGCGGCAACCATTCATTTCTTTATCGGTGTTGTTGCGCCATCGAGTCACGTTCTACTCGTCCATTCGTACCAGAATAATTCTCATCCTAACCCGGTGATCAAAATCGCTGCTTCTCATTAAGATTACCACTTGATCGCTCTCCTCAGCACTAAGAACGTCACAGTCTTCGCTATCTCAACGTCTCCTTAACCTTCTACGACAATTGGAGTCGTACGAGACTCTCGTCTTCGTCGAAGAGCCACTAAAAAAAGTAAAAAAGTTATTAGCTACAAACAAAATCAGATGTTTCAATTTTTATAAGGTTTCATTGATATACAACTTCATATTTAATTATTCAATACCATGAAAAAGTCACTTCTCAAAGCACAAAAGAAAAAAAATAATACAAAATTCTTAAGCTCTGAAGAAATAGGAAATCAAGGTTTTTAGAAAGTTTTGGGATCATGGGAAATTATGAGATTTCATACTTAATTTATTGATTATGAATATTTTTTAGTTTATTACACAAGCCAATTATGGATACCATAGAGTTCCAATTATATTAATCCAATGAATTCCTCAGCTAATTTATTCATAAAGATTAAACCACAAAAATACCAATAAAGAGCGTCCATGGTGTTCCATGGGTACTCTCTATTTTGTAACACGTTACATAACAACCGAAGACGATCTCGACGCCTGAGGGAAGTTCCAGCTTCCGCCAAGAGAGAGATACGTATACGTCTGTTTCAATTTCGGCTAGAATAATCAAGTCGGTTCGCGAAGGAGCTCTGATCCATGCGTTAGAAAGACAGAGAGGGAGAGAGAAAGAGCCGCGGAGGTCAAATCGCATCGTCGAACTTTCTCCGTTCGAGGCTTTTCGATAGTGAACGTGAATGCATGAAAACACGCACGCTTTGGGGACCGGTTTCGTCTTCAAGGTGTTGCATTATGCAACGGTCCAGGGTTTCCCAATTCGTCGGGCCGCGAAAATCACAATGCAACCGTTAACCATCCATTAACGATTGGTATTCTCTTCACTTTTTATTTAAAACGCTTTGAAACAGGGAGTGGATGAGAAAAATGAGAAATACAATCTTTTTTTCTTTTTTAATTTGTTTATCGTCGCATCAACCACTTGTGGATTATTAGCGACTCAAATACAATCTATGAAGAAATTTTTGAAGAATTTATAAAAGCAGGAAAAGTAGAGAAAAATAAAATATAGAAATTAGGAAAGAAGTAGATTCTGTTAGCATATTTATTAATATTCTTCTTTATAGAATAATATAAGATTCTTTGTAATATTTTTAATGAAAAAGAATCCTGTTGACGAGAGGTACTAAAATATTTTAGACAAATTTCTGAAGAGTTATGCAAAATGGTAGACTAAACTTAGAGAATTAAAATAAATAGAATGTAGGAAAAATTTAGGCGACCAACTTTCCTTTAAACATAAGAAATTAACCAGCTATGGAAGATTGAAACATCTCGCAACACTCATGCAAGATTCACCATAGATCACTTCAGAAATGGTGGACTAATAAGACACACAACCGCTCCAAAATGATTCAGTAACACGAGGCAAAATAAATCAAACGGTTTCGTAAGCCGATAGTTGAGAAACTCTGTCTTGGAATATAAAAACAGGTGTCTGATCCTCGTAACAGTTACATCTTCACGTTTCATAAGGCCACTCCAATTGAGATCTGAAACAGAAATTTTAATATACATTATTAACCCTTTGCGGACGGCGTGATTTTGAGTAAACCGTACAGTGAGGCCGAGCCGCTACCGCGATAGTCAGTTAACACATTGAAGACGAGAAACTTTTTTGAAAATCTTATCGCGAGATGAAGTTATACTCGAATAAAATGTTTACTTGCACACTTTTACAAAACAATTATATCTGCGGTAAACATGGATCTTGATTTCTATTTTCTGGCAGAGTGATCATTTTTAAACGTAACATCCTATTTACAATTGCTTGTTACTTTTACGAACTAAAAGAAACGAAATACGAGATATCTCGTGATCGGTCCTCAATGTGTTGAAATGACGAGCGCACGTGTCAGCAGAAACGTTTCTTTAAGCGATTTTCATTCACAGCGCTCGAAGATGTCAAATTATAGACATGTATGTAGATAGTACACGCACAAAGTTATTTTTCGCGAACGCATATATGCGCTTCTCGGCCAAATTGATGGTTTCCGTAGAACACATATATGCGGCGCTAGTACGCAAATTGTTAAATTGAATTGAGAAATTTGATTCAGGTGCCAATCCGTACAACGCGAGAGAAAATCAAGGAGACTTTGGATATTCCAAACATCAAAGCTCAGCCTCCTGTCCGGAAAGAAATGGCCGTTTCCCTGTTCCATCGCAGTGTGACGCCTACGTTGAGTGCATCGACGGTGTACCTGAAGAAAAACTGTGTCCCGAGGGACTTCTATTCAATCCCAACGCGAGATTCAATTATCCTTGTGGATACCCCATAGACGTGGACTGCGAGGGAAGGCCTAATAGACGTCAGTTTCGCTTGAATTTCTGTCCTCTTCAACTTTAAAGTCTCTTCTTCAGAACTGGATAATTAAACTGCACTCTGCGTTCTTCTGTTCCTTCTTTCTGAAAGAAAAATGAATACTTTATTGTCAAAAAGAAAAATAGAGAATAGTAGAATATTCTCAAATACATTTCAATAAAGCAATTTAATTTTCATGAATGGGGAGGTTGATGGATGTTAAATAATAATGAACTCAGAGACAGGAGTTAATAAGCTTGTATATTTTATTTCATTCTTTTTTTTCTCAATTTTCAGAACCTCCACAGGCAACCGACGACTGTCCTCATCAATACGGCTACTTCAGCATGGGAGACCGTGAGAATTGTGGTCAGTTCGTTAACTGCGCCGAAGGAAGAGGCTACGTTTTCGATTGTCCCGAAGGGTTGGCCTTCAATTCCGAGTCTTATCGTTGCGACTGGCCCGATCAGGTCCCAGAGTGCGACGCTGAAGGTAAGCGAATTTAACATCTCTCCATTTGCTTCCTCTTAGACTGTCATGCTCGCTTTTTCACCTGCGAAATTTCATAAAAGCTGTAAAGGTCTCGCCATAAAAAAAATATATATATACAACTACAAATCAATACTATTAAAAAAAAGACTAAGATTGAAAATTATTTGCTTGCCTTTATAATATAAAAAATACATATACAATAAAAATAAACAAATGAACGTTACTTTCTTCACATAAAGCTTGCATAAAAACATCTCTGATATTTAAAATTAAAAAAGTGAGCAATTTAATTAAATTGGAAGTCTGAAAAAGAATAAAATAAAAGCATTTGGAAACATCTTAAATTATATTTTTGATACTTTTTTTTAATACTTCCAATGAAATAAATTATAATATTGATTCAGGGATATAGTGAACAATTAAGATTACTTTCCATTTGAACTACAGCCTTCCTGGGCTTCCAGTGTCCGGAAGATCTGACCGCACCCGACCGTAAATACGAAATACGGTTCTTCAGGAGCACCTTCGACTGCCAGCGTTACTATGTCTGCGTGAATGGTCGGCCACGATTGCAAAATTGTGGCGAGGGGAGGGCTTTTAACGAGTTAATAGACGCTTGCGACGCCGCTGAAAATGTCACAGGATGGTGAGAGCCGATTTTCCATAAATTTACAGTGAAAACGAGAAACAGCATTCCTTTGCTTCCACTCCTTAACTTTTCTTTGATCTCGAAATCCTCTTAAAAGCGCGGAGACCCATTTCCGATATCGACTTCTGCTTTAATTTGTAACCAATCACTGGTACCGGTACATTTTATTCAAACCATCTTACTTTTTACTTTTGTTCAACTTTAATTCCAAATTTTTACTCTTTGTTCTCAGCGAACCACTTGGATTGCCATATGAAAAGAAGAACTCTGTTAAACTATTTTAAAGATGGAAAGACTTTTTCCGGTTCCTCAAAGTATTATTTTAATCCACGAACGAAAGGATGTTATCATTTTTAATTAATTATGATGAGTCCTATGTAGATGATCGAATCTCAAAATTGTATTACTGTAGATATCACACGAAGAGTAAGTGAAAACACCATGAGTCGAAATGTAATAATGTAAATAGATGAAACACTGTAATGTAAAAAAGATGTAGTTAGTATGAACGTATAGAACGGTTAGTTTTGCTAATAAATCAATCTGTTGAATTTTAAATATTTTTTTTTTTTTTGTCACAAGAGTAGTTAAAAATATAATTAAAACGTTTCACATATTTGTTCCTTTTTTTTTATTTCCAATTAATTATGGAGTTTCACATCGAATACACATGAGCGTGAATTGATCTCTAACATAGAGAGCTCTCGAGGTAAAATGTATTATAAATGCTTTTAAATATGCTACAATTTAATTAATTTCAAAGCCTTGCCCCCGTTTAGTCTCACACAATTTTCTTTTTTTCCTCGGGGCAGCGTTGAACACTTTTCTCTCTTTCAATAAGATTTAAATTCATTCGTTACGAAGTTAGAAAATCTGACCGCGATAATCAAAATATCTCCATAATATTGATATGTGTTCGCTCGATAAAATTCCAATAAATCTTCAACGGATCAACAACAGAAACCAAGGAAAACAATA
>SMSQ01026196.1:2463-16027 GCA_019453375.1 Ctenoplectra terminalis
AAAAAAAAAAAAAAAAAAAAAGGAAAAAAAAAGATTAAATAATTAAGGCTTAAATGTTACGACAGGTAGATACGGTTGAATATATAATGCGCGCAGGTGCTTGCACACGCACATCTTTAACTCACGGACAAAACGAAATATGCTCATGTTGCACCTTGCAAGGAATCTAATATTGCTGTATTATAAAATAAGTAACGTCAGGAACATTTCCGTAAGGAATTAAGAACTTTTATAAAAATTACTCTTCATAGCAAAATCGTCAACTTACGATCTACGCAAGTTCTCGACGCGATCATCGTTGAGAAAGGAATAAATATTTTCTAGATGGTGATAATTCTAAATCGTACGCTAAATTAACATTCTAACGATTATTTAAAAGCAATAATTTTTGAGATCAATAAACAAGATAAAAAAAAAATTGTGCAACAACATACCCAGATATAAAAGCCGCATTATATTATGATCACAGAATAATGTTTCGACGATAATGCTGTTCGAATCTATAAATGCATTATCACGAACGGAAAATATTTGATATATTAAGTCATGTCAGTCGTTCAACGAGCATGTTGAGATCTAAAGACCATTTTGCGGCATAAATTCATTTCATAAAGTAGTATTCAACTGTCTAATATAATGCAATGTTGCACCTGCTAAAGTCATCAATTTTCTTGTACATATATGGACGAATGAACGGAGAATTATGATCAATGACGAACATTATCATGCTTCTCCAAGAATTATCCATGAATGCGTTTTAAGTACACGATATTTCTTTCTTTTTTTTTTTTTTAATGTCCGTGATAAATATTTCACTGTACCAGTTCAAATTCTTCACACTCGTCAAGATCATCATCATATGTTTCATTACCTGTAAAAGAGGTAGTAGAGGGATTTATATTTTCTGCAATTTCAATTTTTTGATGGAGATCTTTTCCGCTCCCTTCGCAAAACAAAAACATTGGATAGTCGACTTTCTCATCTTCTGGCACCAAATACTGCAATATCAAAAATACATCATTGAGTTTTTGCATCGGGTGCATTACAGTTCGATGATCTTTATGAAAATAATCATACGTACAGAGGGAGAAACTTCCATAAAGTTTGTAAATTGTATTTTGTCGTGAAAATAAAATCCCACGCAACAGCTGGGATCCATTTTCGAAATTAACATTTTTCTCGGTGAAGTACAATGAAAACTCGTTAAAGGGAAATTATCTTTTAATACATCAACGGTTTCTTGACAATAATGTGGGTCTAGATTAATTAATTTATCTTCCTGGAAACCAATGAAGTAAAGCGAATGCCGAGGTCGGCCGCCGATAACTCCAATACAGGTATCCAGTGTAAGTAAATGTGTTAAGCAGGATGCGTAAACAAGATTTAATTTGTCAGCACCAAGCCTTAAAGGTACAAAAAGTATAAGAGATTTCCATTTGCCATTTGGCGTTTGGCATACATTTTCTACATCCTGCAGATAAACTGTAAAAAGATACGAATTAGAGTCGGAAATATATGGCAAAATATTCTTCTTAAACATATTTTTTTGATCGAAGTACAAGTAGTTCGGCTAACATATCACCTGCACAATCTTGAGCAACATAAACAGCCAAGTTACTGAATACTGGATGTTGTTCCGCTGCATGCTCTACCGCTTGGCTTAAGAGATGAGCAACAGAGGAGGGTCCGTACCAATCTCCCGCACGTTTTCCCCATAGGGCACCCAAAGAAACAAGCGTGTGTATAGAAAATGGAGATGTACATATTGGTAGGTCTCCGAACGATTTAATTATTAATCTGTGATTATACTCATTCAACTGCTGTTGTTCAGTTTTTATTGGTTGGTCTGGCTGCCACCGCCATTCTATAGGAAAAATATGTTATTCTATAAAAAGAAGATGTCGTAAACGTATATTAAGAATAATTCAAGCATTGTTAAGGTATTAATAATATAATAATTGTAAATACAAATACTGCAAATTATGGCTAAGATTCATAAAGAAGATAAATGCCTCTTCCAAGAAAATGACAGACCAGAGCCTGTGCCAACATCATTTGACCACTACGTAACATACATCCCCAACCACAATCACTGGTGAATGTGGAACCATTTAATATAGGAAATTCTCTTCTATATGTTAGCCAAAGACGCGAGGTGAAGTCTTTCTTAAATTCCTCTATACCATGTTCAAAACTAATAGCATCCATTGCTAAAGATATCTCACTTCCAGTGTCTAATGTTTTTTCCGCCTCAGAAGCCTTTTCTAAAAATTCTTCTGGCTTTTTGCGATAAATTTTTCCAAGTAAACATACCGGAGATTCCTTTGAAAAATTTGGTTTCACCACTTTGATGGTCCAGCCTTCGAAAAGAAAGATTTTAATGAGGCTTTCCGCGATCCTAACGTATATCGATTGACCGTGAAGTTGTGTCACACTAACCATATTTGACATTGTTCCACATAGACAATAATTTCGTTTTAACTTTACTATCAAATTCTGTAGCCACATTGGAATCCTCCACGGGTAATCCATTGTTCGTTGTACCTAGTTGAATATTTGGAACACGGTCTGTGGCGATCATTCCAGAAAACAGTCCAATTGTACTGTTACTGAAACCTCCTGAGAATAAAGCGATCTTTCGTATATTAATCTCTCGTGCGTTTCGAAAAATTTTTATCTTTCAAATCCTTCATAGAGACAATCTTATTTCACGTACAAGAAGCGAACGAAGAAAATTGCAAATATGGTAGCCAAAGGATTCTTTAAACCTTGGTAATAAAAGAGGTATGACTAATGGAAACGAACCACCGTTGTTCATGACCATAAAGGGGAAAGTGAAGGAGCGATTACTCGGAAAATTACGTGCACGAATGACTCGCGTTAAATCCGACACTTACCTAACCTCTCCCTGGAGGGCTGCACCTGTCCATTCATGCCCAACAAGTAAATTTTCGAAAGCATGCAGTCCAAGACATTTAAGTACCGCACAGAAAGATAATCACATTTTCGTACGCATACGATTATGGTTACGGTGACATCGCAGCCGACCGCAATTTCACCGCATCACGTATGGCAACAACTGGTTACTATTGTCACAGAACAATCTAACACGATTATGCATCGGCTGATGCACGCGTCGAGTACAGCACAAGGCCCATTACGAACCTACCGTCAACTTAACGCTTCATTTGTTCCAAGTGAAATACCAGCTCAGTAAGACACTCTACAAATAACGACCTGTTTCTTTAAGGATGAAAGTCAATTAGAGAATACACGAAACGAGCGGTACGTCGCGAAGCAAACGATCGAAAATAGTTTAAAGACACTCGAGCCGCCGACAGGAAAGGACGCGTGTTTACAAAGAGCGTTGTGAAATTTAAAGCGCCCGTTGAAAACGACAACAGCGCCGCCTGTCGGCGAAATCGATCACCACGCTGGTGTACGCGAGTGCAACACTGGCATGCAGGGATTGCGCTGACCAGATCTGATTTCGAAACGGTGTATCTTATCGAAGAATACACACTCGAGAATGCTTTAATCGTTTCAGCAAATAATAGAGAAATTAGTCGATAATCTTCCTTTTTTCTTCTCGATACACAATCGTTGCATTCCGCTTTTAATCATTGTTTTCTTTTTTTTTTTTTTCTCTCGATATATTTCAATCAATCGTTCGAACGAGTTAAAGAAAGAAAAAAAAAGATGTTAAAAATAGAATTACTTGTTTAAGATGATTATGGAATTTTTTAATACAGAATAGTCGCTCTTTATTACCGACGATCGTAACGTATCGTCGTTTTGTGTTTAATCGTTCCGTATTGCGGTACTACAAACGGATATTAGCTCGTTCTTAGAGTGGATCGCCATTTCATTAATTAATACTCCTTTCGAGATACCAACAAACGTTGCGCTGCTTTTATTCGGAATTAAAAAATTTCCCTGTAACGGCACGGACCGTTGATCCAATGAAAACCGAACAAGAGCCAGGGTACCCTGTGCTTAACTTATTTGAATTATTAATTAAGAGCCGAGCCTCGCTTCAAATTTCCTTTCTGTCCTTATTGCCAGTAATTTACGAAGCATGAAAAAAAGAAACAGAAGCGAAAAATTTAACGTCATCGTTATAAGAACCCCGTGATCTTTCTCGTCTCTTCCCCCGATTTTTGAAATCCTAATTCATTACCGGCCGAAATAGACGGAAAAGAAAAAAAAAAAAAAAAATGTTGAAACCACGAAAGACACCAGGAGAGTAGGATTAATGGAGGAATAACGGAGCGCAACCGGGGTACATTATCCCTTTTCATCGCGGTGTAATAATGTACTTTTGTCAGGAAGGACCAACGGAGAGGAACAGAGAGAACCAGGCGAAAGAAGAAAGCGAACGAAGAGGGGTTGCGATGGACGGAGGGGCAGACGGTTAGGGCGACGAGGGTTGGAGGGACAGAGGGTTCGAAGGAAAAGACAGAGACGTATAATACGTGTACGACAAAGACGGACACAGGAGGAACTGTCATGCGCGTCTAGTCCCGGTATAACCAATGAGATACGCGTATCCCGGCTTACCTCATTGATTACCACGTTCGCGCTCGTTCTAAATTTCACATTGTGCCCGTTGTCGCGCAGCCGTTGCAAAAATATGAATCGGTACCCGTAGAAGCAAGATTGATGGAAGGAAATGGAACGGCGTTGCCTGTCAGGACAATAATCTCTACCCCTGGCTGGTGTTGTATTAACAATAGCTGCTGGCAGGTGTATTGAAAACTTCGTGGCAAATCTCTGCGAGGAGGGAGGGGGGGGGAAGAAGTACAAGGGGTTGGGCAGAGAGGGTAGGGAAGGGGTGTATTTCTCTAAAGCCGGCTCGTTGTACCAAAGTACATATATATATATATATATATATATATATATATACATACGTATGCACATATATATGTATATATACATGTTTGTAGGCATACGTGTACACCGCTAATAAAAGCCGGTGCAATGCTGGAAAATCAACAAAGGGAGACACACAGTAGGGATAATTATTTGTACAATAACTGAGTTTTGTTTTGACGATTCACAGGGAGAGCGACAGGGTGGATCGAAGGGCAGCGAGCAGAGGGAAGGGAGGTGGTGGTGAGACGGAAATTAGGTCATGCAAGAATATCGACGGACCGACGTAATCACGGTGCACGGCTTGAATAAGGACATTAACGAGTCACGCTTCTCTCCCTTAAGATCCTTTCTGCCGCGGCGTTAAACGAACCCCGTGATCGAGGAAGGGTTAGGTCCGCTGGCGATCGATCCGCCATCTTGTGGCGCTCCGATCAAACCCAAGGATCGACGAAAGAAAGGGTCGTTCGAGATCGATATTAAAAATTCGTGGAGATACGAGATTGAAATTACACGTACGAGTTTAAAGGAATCGCGCGCGAATCGTGCGAGATTAACGCGTATGGATCGAGATCGCCGGTACGACGGTGATAATTCTGTTTGGGAGGAGAGAGATTCATTAGCTGTATTTTTGTGTAAACGCGAACCGATCTCGAGGAACTGGAAACACGGGTCAGCTTTGTACGATGTTGGCACGGTCGAATCGATAAATCGATCCGACTTCCGGCTACGGAAATGCGGTGGATCCCGATTGACCCGCTAATTATTCCAGGGATTCGACAATCAATTGCTTACGTTTCGGGCTGCACGCAAACATTAAAGCGAATCCGAAAATGAGTTGCATCGAAATTCTCGAGCAATTTGATTGATTCGATTAATTTAAAGTTGTATCATTGTTGGTATGTACGGCCAGAGCTGGTTCCTAGCTAATGGTTACAGAGATGAAGGGGAAAAGCGAACGGAAGGAAAATAAATCGCTGGCAAAATAGGCGAAAAGAGATGTATGAATAAATGCGTGCTAAGTTAAAACAAACTCGCGAAATCTGTCGAGTCGGGGGATCGATTGATTAATACCGTAGCACAGCTGTTCGTGGGATCGGGTTTTGGTGAAAAACTGCTCTCTCGTAAAGGGGCCGTGAAAGATTGGCAAAGTTTGCGGAAACGAAGCGAGCGAAACGAAACTTTGGCTGCTTGAATTCGTTCCGCGAGAACGAAAATCTGTTATCGAAAAAAGAAAAAAAATATAATTCCAAATATCTATGTAAAAAATAAAAAATGTTATCGCATTCCCACAGTATTAATAGTGTATGTCACTTGAAAATACATATTTCCTATTTTAGCCTATCTAATGTCACCGATTCCAAGACGTTATCCGGATTCCATGGAATTGTTAGAATCTGCTATTTCATCTCTCTCGAGAAACATATTTCTCTTGCGCTATGTATACCTTCCCTTTCCACGAGTCTAATAATAATTTCGTTGGTAATCTTCTCGTCGTTTAAGAAGATCGTTCGAATCCCGAGCGGACGTTGAAGTAACAGGACTGGAATATCCGGCGAATTAGAGAGGCCGAACTGTCCGCGCCAGCCGGAGGATTTCGTTTTAATTAATGCACCGCCTCGTCGTCGTCGTCGTCGTCGTCGTCGACGGACTTTTTGAAGCCTCGTCGTGGAAACTGCGCCGCGTTTAGGGATATTATTTCCCTTACAGCGCAGTTTATCCTCTGACAGAGTAAATCCTCTAGGCGACGCTTCTCTCAGTGTGTGACGTGTAAAACGCTGTTTAACCTATCGCACGTGCAAACGAGCCGGAAGGCACGAGCGAGGACGGAACAGTAGATAGCCACTTTTGTGTCTCTGCCGTCTTAAAAAACGAGCAAACAACATCGAGCGCTGTTTCGGGATACATTGACGCGTTTGTTGCTTCAGCCTTTCATAGTTGTTTCCCTTGGATCGCGATCAACGAGAATTCATACGCTTCTTCTGAACCATGGTAGAAGAATGGACGATTGAGCTAACTAGGTTGTCGACTGTTTCTTTTAGAATTCGATGCTCCAACTGTTCCTGTTTACAATACCGTCTAAACCAAACTAATGCTCCTCCACGAAGACTGGGTATTCGTGCTCGATCTTCGAACCGTTCGATCCCCTTGACTTCCGGCCGCGACTACACCCAAAGAGACACCTACTTGTCGTCCATCGTGCACGTGAGAAGATTTAACACCGAGCGACATTTGTTACGGGTATACGAGCTGGGAATTTCAAAAAAAGCCGCTACTTCTCTCTCGTGTGTCATAAAGAATCACATCGGATGTAAAAATAGCACGGTATCCCTTCCGTGGCTCGACGGGAGCTGTTTGTAAAACATACATCAGTTTATTCGCAGCTTTTTTACGACCTTAAAAGCCCACGATTCTTTTTTTAAAATTCTCCACCAGGGTCTGGAGACCGTTCGAGGTTGCTAGATTCTTGAGACGTCCACGCGAACCCGATCGATCCGACTGTTTGCTCGTGATCGGGACGCAAATTTATCGCCCTGTAAATTACGCCGTGTTACTATAATTTACAGGCACACGTGACGCGGCCGACCGTCACCGACGATTGTTGTAATATTGTTACAGCGGCGAGTTAACACGGTGTCCAAACAACGTATGTCGGCCGCGACGAGTGTTCAATTTGCTGAATTAATTATGATCGCTGGTGCAGGTGTGTAAGTTGGAGGCGATTTCAAGGTGAACTCGAGTTTCTTTTCTTCGAATCGCATCGTATTGCGGTGAAGTTTGTCGAGAGGTAATATTAGATGGAAGACTGAAAGTTTAACGAGCCAATCATCCGCGATTCGATTCCGTTGTTTTCTAAGTCGGTCCAAAAGATCCAGAGTGGATTCTGTGTTACCGGTGGTGGAATTTGTGCAAGAAGTTGATCTTGCTTTACCTTATTAAAAAAAAAAAAACGTTTAGAAACTTCTAAACCTTAATTTGTATTACAATTAGTAACCTTTTAGATCGCTACAAATTTATAAAAACTGACATTGGTATTAACAACCTATCAAAACCCAAATTATCCACTTAAAAAAAAAAAACCACCCCGAGTAACCCGCTGGAAAGATCGGCCCGAACTTGGACGAATCAAGTGTCACGCGAAAAATCGAAAAGTTCGCGGGAAATTCGGCACGATGCAGAGTGTGACGAAGGATCGTGGTGAAAAAGGAAGGAACAAAACAGTATAGCAGCTCCACGGATCACCGAGAAGGGAGGATTCGATGGTGGTGAGGGTAGAAACAGAGAAGGGGAGAGAGAGCGCGCGCGCGAGTGAAAGAGGAAAGCCAGGCAGGAGATACGGGGCGAAAGCAGCGAGGGTGGTTCGGCCGGCCGGCCAGTCGTGCTGTGGCGGCAACCACGACGCGTAGTCACTTCACGTTCACCCGTCATGTTGCCAAACAACCCCTTCGAGCATCCCTTCGACATACCGAGCATCAATCCGCGGGACGGATGAATTGAGACGGAAATAAAAAAAAGAGGTCGATTCTGTCGGGTGCACGAATCGTTCGAAGCTCGGATGCACCGTCCTGGACCCGTGTCCTGGCCTCGACGCCTGATATCAGCTGGTATAATCCGACGTCGAGCGGTCGAATTAGTGGGATCGTCCTGGTTTCGTTTGTCCGAGACGCGTCACGAGGTGATCCAGGGTAGAGGAAGGAATTCAACGTCGATTCTCGAGTTTCGTGGTGTTCCTGTCGACGGTAAACAAAGGGTGGCCCACAGGGAGAACTTTCGAATCGTTCGGTGGATCGAGGCTGGTACACGTGCAGGGGTGGTTCGCGAATCGATCACGGGGGTACAAGTGGTTCCGTGGTTGGAAACTGGGAACGTGTTCTCGCGTGGAAGGATCGACACGGCTGGTCCCTGATCACCGACGGATTCTCCGGCTGCTCGAGGGAAAGCATCGGATATGTGAGGATCATCCGAAAGGTGGTAAGTAGCAGGGGATCTCTCCGAGACGGAAGAAAAAGGCTTTACAAGGTCCATCAAGGACAAGATGTTCGATCGTTGGCACCCTTCTAGGGGTTGCTCGGCACACGAGGCTGATCCTTGCCACTCGGTTCAGATAACCTTGGTTTATCTAAATCTCTAGGTCAGACACGAACTATCGCACGCTCGTAATTAACGGGCAACTTTTAGCATTCTCTCTCTTTCTCTCTTTCTCGCACGCTGATCCTTGATTTCCATCGTCAGGTGACTTTCTCACGCGATTCGTAAGGAAGGAACGTTCGCGGTGATCCGCGAGAAGACTCGCAAGGCTGATCGATCGATGATCGTAGCTTTGATTTTTAACATCGATCGATGATTTAAAGAAAATTCCAATAAAAAATTATCTTTCGCTATTGTAATCGAACAAACGAGCCGCGATCGAGGGATCATTGAAGATACACCCCCTTAAAGTTCACCCCCTTCGGTGTTCGAATCTGGCTACGATTTAGGGGCGGTAAACACGTCGGCCGGTCCCGCCGGGAAGGTATTATCGATTCGATACGCATCATATTTGTACGTGGCAGCGGTCCGGGGCTAATTACTTCCTAACGGAGAAGGAAACCGGTGCGGCGACAGACGTCGGGCGTCGTCGTCGGCTGCGTGTTGCCACCGTTTTTCCGCGCCGCGGAATGAATGAAGTTGAGAGATCGTTATTTAGGTCAGCCGGCAATTTTCGTACCCGGGGCTTTTAAGCGTCCATCTAAAGGGTTTTCAGACGGGAACCCGCAGTGAAAGAGAGAACCAAGCACGATAACGCTAACCCGCGCTAAAAGACCCGTGAACCAGCGCCGCGGATTTTTTTTTTCTCTTTCCTTTTCTCGTTACACACGAATTCTGGGAAACTCGCCCCTAAGGCCGTGAGTTAAACGTCTTCTTTCTGTGTTTCGTCACGGCTCGACGCGAGGGATCCTTTGAGAGTAGACGCGAACAGTGATTGCTTCTCGAATCTAACTTAGAAGTCGATAGGAGAGAAACAGGATTTTAGGAGGAAGAATCGTGTTAGGTTCGGTATTATCCAAGTAGATACTTTTTTTTTTATTTGGGATCGCGTTAGTTGTACATGGGATATAGTTAACTTGGAAACTATCGAAGCAATCGAAATAACTGGCTTAAGAGTTTCAAAGACATTTATGAAAGTTTATCTCGATGCAAAAGACATTGAATCGTCATTCGGTTAACTGTAGTACAGGTAAGATGGATCTGCTTTCAATAAAGATTGGTTTCAAAGAGTTAACAGATTTCAAATCAATTAGAATACAAGTGCCAATTACACTTTACAAGTTCTGCCACACAGAATAACACAATTTTAGCTAACAACATCTAAAATTACACCAAACGTGACGCTGCTCGTTAAATCCAAATTGGCCCCGAATTCGATCGTAGTTACCACCTGGGACTACTAGTTGGTAGCCACAAGAAGAGTCGGTACCACGATTAGGGACACCTGACACTTATCCGAACGATGCATCACGCGTTTCAACAATAAAACGCAGGCTGTTCCTCGTTACCGTTTTTCTTCGAACGGTGCTCTGATCGATCAGCCTAATGAGCTCTTCCTGGGGGACAATAAGAAAAATTCACCAGGATTCGTCGATGCGAGAAATGATAATAATAAAAAGAAGGAGATAACGAGGCAGCATCCCTAGTCTCGAGATCAGAAACATGAAAAGAGACAAAAAGAGTTTAAGAGAAAAAGAGGGAGAGAGAGAGAGAGATTTTGTTTGAATGACACGGAGACTGACTCTGTGTCGGTATAAATTAGTAACAAGGGTGGCGAACAAGAGGATACTCGCGAAGAAAGGGAATCGTTTTCAGGGAAACGAACGGATCGTCGAAGCACGGAGCGAAGGAGAAACTAGAAGAATACCGGGAGAAGAAAATTTTCCGGTAGGATCGTCGCTGAAGGTGGAAAGGGATCGTTGCAGCGGAGAGACAGCCGCGAGGAATCACCGCGGAAAAGTAATCTCGGCGGCCACAAAGGGGTGAAATAAGTATCCGCGGGCAGTAACGCTGGGGACAAGTTTGGGGGGGAGGGATATTGATTTGTTTTTGTTGCTCGTGGACACGCGATAGCCGGGCCGAATGTGTGTCAGAAGGCGGCGAGCGAACGAAATTTCCCGAAGGCAATCCTGAGAGCGGGGGTTGTCGCGCGCCATCGGTCGAGGGGGGTTGGAAACGGGAAAACAAGCGACGATTCCATGAAAAGACAGGGGAGGAGAAGAGCGTAGCTGGTGGACGAGCAGCCATCGCTGGGACAATTATTACTCGAGAGGCAAGGTCGCGAAAAGTCGAAGACTCGGTTGCTCGAATAATGAGAACGGAGCCGAAGGACGGGATAGCGGCGCTATTGATTCGCTATCGCAAAGCAAACAGACCGACGACGAGGAGATCCGACTCCTCGCGGATGCAGCCTTCCCAGTTTCCTCTGCTAAACATCGTTATCACATTGGATGCTGGATTAACGACGTTCCAGCAGTCGCTGGGATTTTAACCACGTTAGAGGAAGCCGCGACGATTCCTCGACCATCCGTCTGTAGCTTGGTTACCAGGATCGTCGTTTCCGTTTCGAGCCGGAGTGTCAGGCTTTAATATCTCGTCGAAAAAAACGACGTTCCACTGTCTCTTTTTTTCTCGTCGGACGAACCGCTTGGTAACATCGTCGAGGTCGTGAGATTGAAATAACCGCGACGAGTCGTAACCGTGTTAGACGGAAATCGTTCGATATCGATCGGTGGAGTGGAGAGCGATCGGAGAATTGCTTTGGCTAATCCGGAAACTTTGCTCCACCGAGCGTCGATCACAAGCCTCTGGTCCGTTTTACCAGAGAATCCCGCAGCTGCGGCGTCGAGAGGTACCTCCAATTAGAGGCCAAAGTGTCGCGGTTACACGCTTTCGAGACCGTTTTCCCGGCACGCTTGTTATTTCCGTTACCGATAGTCAGCGTTGCCTACTCGTCGTCGAGCCATCAAGAATTAAGATAACGTAGACACTTTCGGTAACTTCTCGATTCCTTTTTGCGTCCACTCGGCGCGATTGCTTCCGGCACACGGGTCCAACATCTTTGTGTTCCGGAAAGGTGTGCAGTGGGACGTTCCAGTGGCACTGTTGAAGGAAGCGACCTCGAAAGGAAGCAACACTCGAGTTAAAAGGGACACCGAAATTCAATTCACTACGAACGAAGGCTCGTGGTTATAGCCGATTCACCGAACGCGGGCAAACAGGTTGGTTGGAAGACAGGGTGGATAAAACAGCGGAAAACCGGTGGAAAACCGGCGGAAAATCGGCGGTGGTGCGACTGGTTGGTCGATTCGAGGGTGAAGAAGGAGGAAGAAGGTAAAATCTCATCCGATAGCAATCTTTGAGCCGGCCGATGGGCGAGTGGTGTTGGATCGCTTCGGCGATAACACGATTCATAAACGCACGCGAACGAAAAACGGGCCGAGGGTGAGCGACGACGAAGCACTGTTGGCGGTGGCGGCGGGGGTGAGCCACTAAATGAACAACAGCGGCGCCTTCGTCGACGAGTGGAAGAAACGGAAAGTCGAGGAGTAGCGGAGAGCCTCTGAGACTTCAAAGAAAAAAGGGGTGAGACGAAGAAAGACAGAGAAAGATATAGGGGAAGGGGTAGAGAACAGGTGGAGGGGAGCGGCAAGGAACGTGGCATGAATTAGAACTCATTTGGTAAAGTGTTGCGCGTGTAGCGAGTTTTGAAGAGGTCGTCGTCGGGGGTTAGAGGAGAGGGCGGCTGGGTTTGAGAAGGGGTGGGTTGAGGCACGGAGGGTTGCTGAGTGCAGGGAGCGGGGACGGCGGAACTAAAAGCGAAAACGAGGATGGGGAGGAACAGTGAGTGCGATATGAGAAAAAGAGGAGGCAGGGGGTGGAGCTGAGGGGGGACAAAGCGCGAGAAACAGTGGCAGAGGGAGAAAGAAGAGAAGAGGGGTAGAGGTGCTGGACCGTATCGTGGAAACTCGAATCCGCTGGCAAGTTGAAGGGAAAAGCGAGAAAGAGAGAGGAAGAGTGAATCAGACATTGTGGTTGAGAAACAGACAGAGAGTAAAAGGAGAAGAAGAGGAGAAGAACCGGTGGAAGAAAGAGGGAAACAAAGAGAGGGGGTGGAAAAGGTTGGTTGGAGAAATAGAGGAATACCACTTTGCTGGTTCTCGCTTCACGCTCAAAGAAAACGGGTCGACTTGTCGAGCTTGTACGACTACCGAGTAAGTAATACCCTTTAATCAACGACTGGGAGAGGAAGACCGGAAAGTTTATACTCGAGATCGGCTCCCGACTGCCGTGGACCTGTACGAGATGCGAAAAAATGTGACCATCGAACTCGAGGGCTGACAGGTTTTAACGAAGGAAGTCTTTTGACCGGGATGTTGATTGAATATAGAATTATTTCGAGTGGTTGCAGATTACCGTTCAACGATCGAGCCGGAGTTACACTTAATATGCAGCGGACACCTGTCTGATGCTTATCAAACGATGACCGAGCCGCTCCGTTGTACGCGCACCGATCGTTCACGCTGCGTGAGCCGAATTAGAGAGAATCAGAGAATTTCTAGCAAACGAGACGAGCTCTTCGTGTAGATTCTCGAGAAATAGATTCTTCCTGTCTTTTCCGTTCACCTGATTTAATACGTATTTTCTCGAGTGTGTTAAAAAT